>QEPC01007647.1:1325397-1348935 GCA_003113815.1 Sphenodon punctatus
TGAAGATCATTATTCAGATGAATATCAGCATATTCAGTGCCAGTCAGAGGCAGGCACCCTGCATGGCAGGGGGAGAGAGACTGTAGGAGGAAGGATGTGGAGCAACCCCAAAGACTGAAAGACATATTCAATGGCCAAACACATTACTGCAAGCTTCTAGCTTTACAGGACCAATTGGCAGTGGTTTCGAGGTGGGCATAGTGGGTGGCCCTGTGGCGGACATAAGCAACATAACTGGGACTTCTGAGAGAGCATCCCAGCAGTCAGGAGACATAGTTTAAACACATCCAGGCTGGCCAACTATCAATCACATCCTGCAGCACTGAGACAGAGGACATAAGAGAATTTCTATTGACACTTTCCTAAACAGATGCTTCTGACTTCCCAGAAACAAGTGGGGGAGATATTTTGGGATGGACCCAGCACAGAATGAGGAAATTTGGTTGATATTTCTGTTGGCCAATTTGTATCACAAACCGATCTTATACCACAGTGACATAAGAGAATCCCAGGCATAGGCCCCTTCTCTACATATATTGTACATTCATATAAAATTGGGACCCTTTCTAATATCTTTCTGATATTTGGCAGAGATGATCATAAAAGTGAAATATATAGTCCTGCCAAATTCTATGTACACTGGTTGTATTACAAAGATGTTATAGTCCTATATACATTTATATGTTAATTGCTTATACCACCAAGACCTCTTTTCCAATCCTTCTGAAATTTGTCAAAGATAGTTAGTATTGGAAGGGGTATAAACTGAATAAGTTTCAACTATATTAGATGTGAGACATAGAAGTTACAGCTAGGAATGTATATATAGAATATTGCAAAATACAATAATTCAACTGCTTCTAAGATCGGATTCATTTATCCAATTATTTTAAAACTTGGTGCACATAATGAGTTCTGTTGGATGTAGATGCACCCCAAATTTCAGCCACCTAGCCTAAAAAACAAAAAGGTTACAGGCAATAATGTGTTTTCCATTGAAACCAATGGAAATTCAATTCCGAACTCACCGAACGCATCCGAACTGAACATTTGAATTCGAGTTCGGTTCAAACGTTTGGTTCAGTCAACTGAACTATTTGAGTTTGGTCCTAACTCTGAACTTCCGAACCGCGTTCGTCCATCCCTAGAAATTGTATCTCCGTTTCACCTTCCTCTTCCGAACCCTTGTCTCCCATTCCCCACCTTTTGTACCAACCTCCCCCAGTTCCTGACTTGACCCAGGGCCCAGAGCAATAGTAACATCTACCCCGCAATACAGCCAAGACATATATATTTATCTCCCTTTCCTCTGTCACAGATGATGAAAAAGTATTGCAGAATCTAGATTTACTGTCCTTGCCTCTCTTCCCCATGGCCCAAACCTTGGCACAGGAAGAGCAGAGAGACAGTATTTTCATTTTTCTGCAAATGTGTGATCACAGTTTGTGACTTTTCCTTATTTTACATGATGAAATCATCAGATGAACTCTGCCTTCCTCCCACTTCCTCCTAGTACAGGCAGTTTACAGAAGTTCCTAAAACACAGAGGAAATGGTCCAAGACTTTGGTTGCATTCTCACCTCTGGTGGTGGTGGCGGCAGCGAGAGGGGCGAGGGAGATGTGGCAGTGTGGAGGAGCCAGCGGCCGGGAAAAGAGCCAGTGCAAATGGGGATCTGCCGCAGCTTCTCTCATGCATATCAGGGGGAAAAATCCTGCCCTGACATGTGCGAGAGAAGCCGTGGCAGATCCCCAATCACACCGGCTCTTTTCCTGGCCACCGGCTCCTCCACACTGCCGCGTCTCCCTTGCCCCTCCCCTGTCTCTTATACACATCTAGATGTGTATAAGAGACAGGCAGTGACCTCCTCCTCCTCCTCCTCGAGCAGCAAGTTGACCCCCAGCTGGGGAATCACCACTGCAGCCTTCTTCATTTTTTTTTTTTTTTAAAAGTCACGCAGCCAAAACACAGTCTCCCACCACACACCAACACACCAACCAGCCAAACAACACAGCCAAACCCAACCCAAACAGCCAAAACACACACAATGAACAGACACCCAGCCAAACATACACACTCTTGACACACAGCTCCACACGCACTCGAATTTCCAGTTTCTGGCGCGATCATGGGTTCTCGCAATACTTTTTCCGAACGGCTGAACCGAACCGAACTGAACGGCTGAACCCGAACTCGGTGAACAACCCAAACGCCTGAACCGAATGCCCGAACCCGAACCGCGATCTGTTCGCCCATCCCTATCCCCTGTCAGATAAATGTAAACAATAGTATTTCCCAAGTCCACACAGGTGTTATGAGAACAAATCTGTTTAAAGCTTGTGAGACACTCAGAGGCTAAAGTAATGAGGGTTATAAAGTGCCACTGAAATTTTTACACCTGTGCAAAGTACTTAGATTGTTATCCATTCAGAATGGCACCTACTTTGCATATACACAAATAATGACCAAGATGCAGGTCAGCAAAGAAACAGTTTCCCTGTCTCTATTACTCCTGAACTGGTTTATCCTTGAAGAGCAATTACTCACAAGGAGCAATTTATGATGGAGCACAGTCAGGAGTCTTGTGGTTCCACTTCCAAGGGAGCTTCAGAGTAGCTCTCTCTCCCAGTTGCCCCAGGGGAGATTTTTGTGTGAACATGCCCTGGATGTAGGGTAATCCTGGGGAATTTTCCCCTAGAGGTTGTTGTGCATTGTCCAGGGGTGATGTGCACACACGATGGGTGTGCACTTATGTCCATCCTTACCTTCTCAAAAGCCCTGCTTCCAAATGCCCTTGTAGATAGGGTGGAAACAGCAACTGTTGTGAAGGATCCCATCCTTCTGCAAGGAGAGGATGTCCAGGAGGTCACCTCTGCTTGATCTAGGGCATGTGATATTGCTGCTACTGTTGCTACTGCACCAGTGGTGAATGAACGATAGTGATAGGGCCTACTTATAGAAGCAATGGACCAAGCAGATGAAAATCTGGAGGAAGGGTATGCACTCTAAATACCTCACTATGCTTCACTACTAGATTCATTTGAACACCCCAAGGTAAGCCATGGGGTTACCCTGGATTGAGCTTAGGGAAACCCATGTAGCTTTTTTGTGTGGCCATGTCCCATGTGCTCCCCCGACTTAATTTTCAGACTGCCAACAATTGTTGCCAAATGGAAGTTAGTGAGTGTAAGGAACAGCCCCAAGTCTTTTCAGGATTTGGCCTACGGGATGGCTTGGAGGAGTTGTTGCAGGATGCACTCCTCTCAGGAGCAGGCTATGCAGCTGTGCTTTTAAGGGGTGAATGGCTAGTTGTGAGTCAACCCGAGATGGGCAATTGCCCCATATTGGGAGCAGAAGGAAGACTGCTGGTCAGCTGAGGGCAATGACTAGTATAAATAGCTGACTAAAGCCCAAGCAGCTGGACCACCGGGATGGAAGTGCCCTGGGATGATAGGAGTTCTGCATCATTGGGGTTGGCTGTCCAAGACAATGTAGAGAACTGCACGCAGGGTGGTGGTGGGCAGGCGCTAGGCAGGGCCTGCCAGACCAAAGGGCCTGAAGGAGGATGGTCTAATAAGGGACTTGCCAAAATTTCCAGGGAATAGTCTGGAAGTCCCGGGAAGTGCTTGCTGCAAACCAGATAGGTTTGTTTCTGTTTGCGGTTATGCTTTGGTCTGGGGGTGGTTCAACTGGGTGTCTTCAAAGGAATAAAACAGCATATGGCAGTAAAAGCAGTGGAATGGTGTCACTCTTGGATGAGCTCAATCCTGCCATAACCTATGCCCAGAGCTGAGCAGCTTACAGTGACAGGCACATGCAACTTGAGGGCAGCAGCTCAAGACCATCTACTATCTTCTGTAGTTTTACTTTTGATCCCAAACTGCTTTTTCCCCTCCACTGAAAAGGAACCAATTCTCTGGAGATGATGGACACACTCCAAGTGAAAGATGGCTTAGAAAGAAAAGCAAACTCACTATTTTCCCTTTTGCTGAAATAATAACATTTCACCGAGACTGTGGAAATGTCATGAATCAGGAAAAGGTCACACTTTGCTTAAACAGCTCTCTCATCTCTTTCCCCAGTCCTAGAGTGGCAAATGAATTAATAGCAAGAGGGTTACATAGTCCACACAAACTGCTGAGAACTGACTCTTGTCTAATTAACATTAATTCCCTTTATAAAGTTAGAGCAAGCTTCTCATGACTTCAGATGCTTTTATTTATTATTCCCCACCCTCCCAATTGCCTTTAAACAGTTGATGCTAAAACACCTTGCCTAGTGCCTGTAAGTAATGGTGACCTCAGATATAATTGGATGGCATGCACTCCTGTGACTGGTTAGGAGACTAATGTACAAGCTTGTTTCTCATCTTATCAGAGGGAGATCAATTCCCAGAGGGAGCTGGAGTGACATAGATATTGCTGGTGTAGTGGTTACTTTTAACCATGACATCACAGATTAAAACAACAACAGCTACCCAACAAAAGCAGTAGACCACTGGGAATTCATTGCCAGAAGAGCAGAACCAGAAAGCAGAAATAGAGAGTGTGCCATAGTCTTCTTTCTTTGTGAGGCACTTTCTCCATTTACTTAAGAAGTGACTCTCAACACCATTCTGGAACTGCTGCAAGTGAGCTCACTCATTGGACTATCATTGTTTCCCTGACCTGGCACTTAAAAAAAATAATTATTTATTTAAATTTTCTCTACTTGACACCTGTTGTTGTCTTCATCAGGCAAGATGAGCTGGTCTTTCTGTAATCATTAAGAGACAGGGAGCAGAGCATGTGTGAGAGAATTGTGACAGAACAGCAGCAAGTCAATCTCTTTTGAGAAGAGAGCGTTGTTTTGGCAGTGTGTTAGAAGTGGGATTTGCCAGCGTGAGAGGTCCCAGTGGTTGCTTCTGAACTGGATTTTCTTTTGGTTGAATGACCATGCTGCAGCAAATTTTACATGACATGTACATTGACCCGGAGCTCCTGGCCGAGCTGAACGAGGAGCAGAAGCACATCCTGTTCTATAAAATGCGGGAAGAGCAGATCAGGCGCTGGACAGAAAGGGAGGGGAAAACACCATGGGAAGAGACTCCTTTGAGAAGGGCACCACGCTTCAAGCAGAGTAAGTTTTGCTAGGTTTTCTGTGCTTGGGCAGTGGGGCTGGGGGAGGCACGTGAAAATGTTAGAGAGGTGTTATGTAGTGCTGTATCCAGGGACATTGGGACCCTGGGTGTGGGTCGTCTCCTCCTAACATAGGAGTATTTAATGGACACATCATGACTGTTCAGCACCAGGCACACTGCTGGCACCATATAAAAACAAAAAATAATAGCACTGAGCAAAGTTTGGAGCAAAAAGCACATCCCCACAAAAGAACCTACCAGGGCATTGTGATTAGAACTGAAATGAGTATCAGCTACTATCCACTACCTGGCTCAATTCTATATTATCTGCTGGTTTCTGGTATCTGGATAGCATCTGGTGGATTTCCGGTAACTGCATTACTGTTTGCCTTTGTGTTTGCTGGTTTGGTTTTTAGCTCTCCCTCTCTCTTTCTGGACCTGGTTCAGTTACGTGATAATGCGGTAATGGTAATGTGGTAAATGGTAAACACTACAGTTATTTGGAAAATAATACCTGGTATCCTGGTGTGGAGGTTAACCTCAGAGATAACCAATTAGTTACCAGATAAACCGCCACACTAAGCAGTATACTGGGTATTAACTGCTGTAAATTTGCTATCCATTTCAAAGCTAATTGTGACTCAGAAAAGGGGGTGGAGGTTTTTTTTTTGGGGTATGGGGTTATTTTCTTTTCCTCCTTTTAGTTATTTCAATTGTTGTTTTAAATGTTGTTTTATGAATTGTAAGCCACCCCAAGCTGCCTGTGGCAGGAGGGGCAGGGTAGTAACAGTTTGAAAATAAATAAAATAAAATAAATGATTAGAGAGAGGACCCTGCCCCTCTGAGCTAATGATCTAGGATGGTCAAGGGAGTGAAGACAAGGGGGAAGGAAGAGAGAGAGAGGGAAGGAGAGAGGAATGAATTCAAGAATTTGAGAAGTTGCAGGTACACATACTTAGGTTAGTTACAAGAAGAAGAAAGGGATCCTTAAAGTTAAGACTGTATAAGGAGAAGCATAAATGAGCAATCTATGCTTAATGGGCAATTTTTCTCTTAGTCCCATTTAAAACAGTAATTATTGTCTTTGTTTGACTCAGTTTTGTGGTTTCCAATTTTCCAAATTTTCCAATTTCCTGACTTCTAGCAAGCACTGCCCATACACCATTTGAAAGCCAGGTCCTTTTTAAGGCACCTTAATTTGGTCACCTAACAAATGAGGCCCCCAATGTCACTAGCCCTTGTGGACACATAGGTTCCTGTAAAACAGATATAGTGACATGCCTCTACCTTTGAGAGTATGTTAATATTGGAAAGTAGGTACTGTTTGAAATCTGTGGATAGATGATGTGATGCTGGGTCTGCCAATGGCAAGGTGGGTCCTTGTGGGGAAGTGCATAGTAACAGGGTTGCTATGATGTTGACATTATCAAGGGAGCAACGTGTGGAGCCCTACCAATCCTAGCGGGGGATCTTATCTACAAAGATCTTATCTTTGTAGATAAGATCGCTCGCATCCACCACGATTTTGGTTCCGCAGTTATTGCAGAAGATCATCTTGGGGCTATGGATGTCCCGTTCTGTTGTTTTGTGGGATCGGTTTCAGATGGTATTGCCTGCCGATGTGGAATTCTTGTTGGGATCTGTTCCTGGCTGGTAAAAGCTAGTCAGGAGATGCTACGGCCATTGCTGGCTGGGGTGGTTAGTGCCTCCCTTCAGGAGGGTAGGGTGCCTGAATGCCTGAAGGAGGCTGTGGTTAGGCCCCTGCTCAGGAAACCATCTCTTGACGTTGATGCTCCTGCCAGTTATCGTCCAGTCTCTAACCTTCCCTATTTAGGGAAGGTTATTGAACGGGCTGTGGCACGGGAGCTCCAAGAACACCTGGACCGCACTGGTTTCCTTGACCCCTCTCAGTCAAGGTTTCGGCCTGGGTATGGTATGGAAAATGCATTAGTGGCCTTGGTTGATGATCTCCGTCTGGCATTGGACCAGGATCGTCAGACCTTACTGGTCCTGCTAGACCTTTCAGCTGCATTCGACACAGTCAATCATGAGGTGTTGGTGACTCACCTGTGGGACCGTGCCAGGATTGGGGGGATGGTCTTGGACTGGTTTCATTCATTCCTGGCCGAGAGAACTCACCAGGTGGTCTTGGGGGAGCGTACGTCTTCCCCCCGGGACCTCACATGTGGAGTCCCGCAGAGTGCCATTCTGTCCCCCTCTTTTTAACATCTATATGCAGCCGTTAGGGGAGATCGTGAGAGGGTTTCAGGGCATGCAGTGTCATCAGTATGCTGATAACACTCAGTTCTACCTCTCTTTTTTCATCGACCCAGGCCATGCAGTCTCTTTATTTTCCCAGTGCCNTCTGAAAACACCCCATGTCTGTTTTTACCCACAGTTGCTGACTGGAAGACCCTACTTTCCTTAATTCATTTTGCTATTCTGTTCATGAAGGCATTCTTACACACAATGTAAAGGTTATTCTCTTGCAAGGAATCACATCAATATTGTTTCATTCGCACAGCACAAAAGATTTGTTCAATTTGATTGATTTGTAGTTGAGGGGAAAAAAATTGAAAATGTAATTCAGCGGCACACACCAAAACAATATTAGAGCATAAAGATAATCTGCATCACGTTCCTTCTCAGAGGAAGACAGATGCAGAATTTTTTTTACTGCAAAAATATTTATATGACAATTTGTCACACTGTTGACATCTAAATTTCCATATATAAATTATACATTGAACCTATTCAGCTTTGCAGTGCAGGAGATTATTTTCTAGGTAATTAATTTTCTGATTTACAAAGAAGGAGAGAATGGGAAGAAAAGCAGCACAGAAACCTATGGAATGTATATTCTCCAGTGCACATACACATAAATACAGTGAAACTACATGATGGCCCACACCTCTCTCTTCAATTGCCATTTAAAAGTATCCTAAAAGTTTAATAGCAGGGAGGTGAAAACAAATTTTCTAGAAGTTGGCTCACCCCAAAAGAGCAGAAGCAACGAGCATGCTAAATCAGTGCAGTACATACCTAGGAATATTCCCCAGGTGAGGTCACCCTCTTTTGGGGTGCGGGGCCTGGCAGGGGCAAGGAGAACAAGATGGCTGCCTCACACACACACACGGTTTTGGCCTTCTAACTTGAAAACTGTTATTCCAAGAAGAAAATATTACCTGTCCTTTTTTTAAAGATTAGATGATTTGCACCAGTATGGTGTATGGAACGATTAGTATGGAACCGTGGTGTTTGCTGCCATAAGCTCACAATGGAAGCCCTCTGGTGAATTTTATGCGATAAGTTCATGCTCTCAATTTCTAATAGTGATGAGATAAATTGGACGGTAGGTAAGGTGTGTAATGCAATTGGTGAAGGCTTTCATTCCAATGATGACCTTGCTGTGCAGTCTGCAACTGAAGAGGCTGTTAATGAATGTCTGTTCATCTAACAACTTCTGCATGTATTTACATCCAACACTGAAAATCCAACATTCAAGAACTGGCTGCTGTACATGGATATGGTGCAAATATTCTTGGATTTCATTCAAGCTTGAGTGTGATGGAGTGTGGCATTTACACATAACTACATTCGCAAGAATGTTGCCTTTATTGGTGATATATGATCACACAAACTATACCAGATGGGGTGAGGTATACCTTGCCGAGATGCAGTAACTTCCATCCGTTGCTCCAGAAGTCTATAAAGCGTTTGTAGATGGTAATTTGTAGACGGGTCTGAGACTGCAGCTTGTGCAGAATGCGGTGGCTAGTCTCCTTACAGGGACAGGTTATCACGAGCACATAACACTGGTGCTCTGCTTGCTGCACTGGCTGCTTATAGTCTACTGGGTCTGATTCAAGGTGTTGGTTCTTATCTATAAAGCCCTACATGCTCTGGATCTCACTTACCTGTGGGACCACCTCACCTCTCAGATTCTAGATTGGCCCTTGCGGTCAGCCGGGGGTGCCCTTCTCAAGGTACCCCGAGTTTCTCAGGTGGCGACCCGTGGGAGGATGTTCTTGGTGGCCACTCAGAGGCTGTGGAACTCCCTTCCAGTGGCGGTCCATCTGGTCCTGGACTTCCCCTCCTTTCGATGACTGTGCAAGACCTGGCTGTTCTGCCAGGTTTTTGGTGGGGAAGATGTGTAGTGGGTGAGCAGCTTGAGTTTGGGGGCAGGAATTTTGTCCCACTCAGTATTGTATTTGTATATTGTATTTTTATGAATTAGATTTTATACCACATTTTATGTTTTTTGTATTTTATATTGTATTTTTAGAATATTGTACACCACCCTGAGCTGCCTTTTGGCAGGAGGCGATGGGATAACAAGTTTTTGTAATAAATAAAAATTTTCACAGTGAAGAGCAGTACATGTTATTTCAACCATGTTCCCATGGACTGGGCAGTTGAATATGTGAGCACTACAGAACTGGGAAGGTTTCAGGTGGTCTCATTGGTATAACAAGGAATAAGTCTGCAAGAGATTGCTGGTACCTAATGCACAATAAGCATGCTCATCTAGCGAAGGATACCCGTAAAATGTTTGGATTAGAAAGACAGCTAGTTCTGCTCATATACAGAGAGAACACAAACAAATGAAGAGAGATGAAAATGATGTGGCAAAGCTTACTGAGCAGCTGCTGCAATTCAAGGTCTTTGATGGAGAAGGTGACAATCTCATCTGCATATCATCCAATGATATGGCTCCTGACAACATCAAACAGAACCTGCGGTGCTTACAGCCTAGTACCGTGGACAGGAAACTCTTTCTGAAATAATGACAAAGTGTCTTGGGCCATAGCCAATGGTGCCCTTGATGGACAAACTACCAAAGCACAAATTCAAAGCCTTTCCAGCAATGTACAATGTTCATCTCCCTACAAAAAACTCTAGAAAGGAGGCCACCATCAAAGTTGATCGTTGCCTGTTCCAGCGCCTTCCGGTTGCTGCAGATGCTAAACGGAAGGTTGGCATCGATGATCTCTTCAGGCATGAACTGTCACCAGTCCCACTTGCTCTTGCTAATACTGATGGAAGCTACAAAGGTGGAATAAATCAATCCTAGGCCAGATACTGGATGGTGACACTGCCACACGGGAGTTGCAAAATCCTTCAGGAATGTCTCAATGCTACATCATAGATAGCATGGGATTGGTGCAAGCTTTAGACAAACCCAGTGGAGCAAAAATGTTTGGAGATCTAGAAGACACCTTCTGCTGTAGAGTGTTCAGCCACATCACCATGGAAATTACAAGAGTCAATGTCGTCTTCGATCACTACATACTAGGGATGGAACTATCAGCGAATTATCAGTTACCAGTTTTATTGGTATTGGATTAATCCGATATCGGATTTATTGTTATTGGCATATCGTTTTTTAAAAAATTGCCGATTTTTCAGATCTTTAACATTGCGTCCATTTTTTAAATGGCTGCAATGTTAAAGATCTGAAAAATTGGCAATGTTAAAAAACCGATATGCCGATAATATTGGTATTATCGGATTAATCAGATATCACCAATTGGGGGATCTGTGCATGCATCAAAGCTAGCAGCTGGGAGTTGCCTGGGCTCCGCTCCCCCAGCTCAAAAAGCAGGCCAAAACAGTGCAAAAAAGAGAAAATAGATGTGTATAAGAGACAGGGGTGAGATGGGTGGCCGCTGATGTGAGATCTTTTTTGGTGGCTGCCCCCATACTGTGGAATTCGCTCCTGCAGGAGGCTCGGTTGGCCCCCACCCTCCTGTCATTTCAACGTTTGTGTAAGACCTGGCTGTTCCACCAGGCTTTTGGTGACGGTTAGGGGTAGGGTTTGGGAGGAAAGGTGAGTTTTATGATTTGTTTTAACATTTGTTGATTTGTTTTTCAATGTTTTATTGTTAAATCTTTTGTGTTGTTCACCGCCCCGAGCTGCCTTTGGGCATGGGGGGTAGGGGGTGGGATACAAGTTTTAAATAAATAAATATAAAGGGCAAATGAGGGAGGAAAGGGAGGCACACAGGGAAAGAGCCCACTGGAGACAGTCTTGCTCTTACAGCTCTGGAATGGTTTGAGAAAGGATTGAACTGACTCTGGGAATTGTTGAGACCTCCCAGACCTGAGATGGTGGGGGGACCCTGGGGTGGGACTCCCATATAGGCTCCCTGTAGAAGAAATCCACACTGCAAGATACAGGGAATAAGGTGGTGGAACGGGAGAGAATGAACTCCCCCTTCTCCAAGGGCAAAGGGTCTGCAAAGGTCCAGGAGAGCCATTCCTTGGACCTTTTGAATAGGACTAAAATGATCAGCAATTTTGCTGCTTGAAAAAATTCTCATAATTTTGGGAACAGGGATCGATTTTCCATCAATTTCCTGGTCCCAGTATGAGTTCTCTGATGAAAATATTAATAATAATAATAATAATAATAATTAATAATAAATAATATGCATTGTACATGCAGGAATGGCCACCACCCTTAACTAAAATGGTGGCAATAGTGTCACTGCAATTTCGATTAAGGGCAGTAGATTGTGCATGCTCAAATGGCTGCACGTCCATTTTGCAAATGTGAAAATGGCTGCTGCTCTTAAACAAAATGGTGGCAATGCTATTCCTGTCATTTTTTTCTATGCGCAAAATGGCCTGGTGGAAGTGGGTCCTTGGGAAGCGCATAGCAACAGCGTTGCTATGATGGTGATGTCATTGTGGAGCAATGTGTGGAGCCCTATCAAGGGTTATAAAGAGCCCTAGTTCCCCAGGCAAAGGGACACAGGGGAAAGAGTCCACCAGAGGACGATATCTTACAGCTCTGGACTAGTACAAGGGAGGACTAAACTGACCCTGGGAATTGTTGAAACTGCTCTGAGTTAGCAGGGACCCCCATATAGTCTCCCCATAGGACAAAGCCACATTGAGAGAGACAGGACAGGAGAACCAACTTCCCCGGCAAAGGGTTTCTGACGATCCAGGAGAGCTGTTCCTTGGACTTCCTGACCTGTTTTTCTAAGGGAAGGAACCTTCCTGTTTTCTACTGAAATTGTTAGGGATGGGCGAACAGATCGCAGTTCGCGTTTGACCATTCGGTTCGGCTTCATTTGTTTTGTCCGTTTGGTTCGCCCGTTCGGTTCGGCTGCATTCAGTTTGTCAGTTTAGATTTTTGGCCATTTGCTGGTTTGGGTCGAAAGTTGAGTTTGGATTCGGTATTAAGTTCAGTCGGGATCGATTCAATCTTTAGTTCAGTGCAATCAGGAACTGAAAATGACATTTGGTTTTTGAAATAAAAGGAAAAATCTAAAAAACATATTTCTGACCATAACATTTTTGTTTCTTATTGTTTCTTGATGAAATTTAGAGAGGTTATACCCCCAATTGAGGGCACCATGCGTTCCAAAATTGGGAATGATTAGATAAATAAAACCGATTTCAGAAGCAATTGAATGTTGTGATTTTAAGAAAAGCTCCATACACATTCATGGCTACAACTTCTTTATCTTGCATCCAATGTTCATGAAACTTGTGCATATTACATACCCCCATATGCTTAATATTTCTTCCAATTTTAGGAAAGAGTAGATAAAGGGTCCCAAGGGTATAAGACNTGAAGATCATTATTCAGATGAATATCAGCATATTCAGTGCCAGTCAGAGGCAGGCACCCTGCATGGCAGGGGGAGAGAGACTGTAGGAGGAAGGATGTGGAGCAACCCCAAAGACTGAAAGACATATTCAATGGCCAAACACATTACTGCAAGCTTCTAGCTTTACAGGACCAATTGGCAGTGGTTTCGAGGTGGGCATAGTGGGTGGCCCTGTGGCGGACATAAGCAACATAACTGGGACTTCTGAGAGAGCATCCCAGCAGTCAGGAGACATAGTTTAAACACATCCAGGCTGGCCAACTATCAATCACATCCTGCAGCACTGAGACAGAGGACATAAGAGAATTTCTATTGACACTTTCCTAAACAGATGCTTCTGACTTCCCAGAAACAAGTGGGGGAGATATTTTGGGATGGACCCAGCACAGAATGAGGAAATTTGGTTGATATTTCTGTTGGCCAATTTGTATCACAAACCGATCTTATACCACAGTGACATAAGAGAATCCCAGGCATAGGCCCCTTCTCTACATATATTGTACATTCATATAAAATTGGGACCCTTTCTAATATCTTTCTGATATTTGGCAGAGATGATCATAAAAGTGAAATATATAGTCCTGCCAAATTCTATGTACACTGGTTGTATTACAAAGATGTTATAGTCCTATATACATTTATATGTTAATTGCTTATACCACCAAGACCTCTTTTCCAATCCTTCTGAAATTTGTCAAAGATAGTTAGTATTGGAAGGGGTATAAACTGAATAAGTTTCAACTATATTAGATGTGAGACATAGAAGTTACAGCTAGGAATGTATATATAGAATATTGCAAAATACAATAATTCAACTGCTTCTAAGATCGGATTCATTTATCCAATTATTTTAAAACTTGGTGCACATAATGAGTTCTGTTGGATGTAGATGCACCCCAAATTTCAGCCACCTAGCCTAAAAAACAAAAAGGTTACAGGCAATAATGTGTTTTCCATTGAAACCAATGGAAATTCAATTCCGAACTCACCGAACGCATCCGAACTGAACATTTGAATTCGAGTTCGGTTCAAACGTTTGGTTCAGTCAACTGAACTATTTGAGTTTGGTCCTAACTCTGAACTTCCGAACCGCGTTCGTCCATCCCTAGAAATTGTATCTCCGTTTCACCTTCCTCTTCCGAACCCTTGTCTCCCATTCCCCACCTTTTGTACCAACCTCCCCCAGTTCCTGACTTGACCCAGGGCCCAGAGCAATAGTAACATCTACCCCGCAATACAGCCAAGACATATATATTTATCTCCCTTTCCTCTGTCACAGATGATGAAAAAGTATTGCAGAATCTAGATTTACTGTCCTTGCCTCTCTTCCCCATGGCCCAAACCTTGGCACAGGAAGAGCAGAGAGACAGTATTTTCATTTTTCTGCAAATGTGTGATCACAGTTTGTGACTTTTCCTTATTTTACATGATGAAATCATCAGATGAACTCTGCCTTCCTCCCACTTCCTCCTAGTACAGGCAGTTTACAGAAGTTCCTAAAACACAGAGGAAATGGTCCAAGACTTTGGTTGCATTCTCACCTCTGGTGGTGGTGGCGGCAGCGAGAGGGGCGAGGGAGATGTGGCAGTGTGGAGGAGCCAGCGGCCGGGAAAAGAGCCAGTGCAAATGGGGATCTGCCGCAGCTTCTCTCATGCATATCAGGGGGAAAAATCCTGCCCTGACATGTGCGAGAGAAGCCGTGGCAGATCCCCAATCACACCGGCTCTTTTCCTGGCCACCGGCTCCTCCACACTGCCGCGTCTCCCTTGCCCCTCCCGCTGCCGCAGGTGAGAATGCAGCCTTTGGATTAAATTGCCAAAGTTCAGAATAGCCAGTCAACTGTCCTTAATTGGCTCTTTGTATGTTAGTATTGCAAATGTTGCACACTGAGATAGGATGAGGTAAACTGACTATGAGGCTAAATGCTGGGAAAACTCAAGTAAGAAATTCTGTGTCTTGTAGGTGAGGTTTAAACCTGATCTTGCAAAATGCACATCATTATGGGTGCTTAGCATCAGACAGTATTGGATCTTTAAATTCATATCCTTAATGCATACATGTTGAGGGCCTGATCCTACAGAGCCATGGGGATGAATTTCATGATGACTCTTATACCCTTTGTGAAATGACTAGATGGAAGATAGGAACTGGATAGGAAGAATGGTTCCGTTCCCAACCCTGTTACAGTTTCTCTGTGCGGCATTGGGTATGTCATCTAATCTTTGTGACTTGGTTCTACTCTCTAAAAATCATGTTTCTCTACTTCACCTGGGGATAAAGACTCTTATGTGCTCAGATATCATGCCAAGGGGGTCATATTGAGACCTAAGTCAGGTAGCTGATAAAACATGGGCAACAGTAAAGCAGAGAGTGAAAACTCATATGAGAAGGGTAGGCTAGGGACGAGCATTGGGGTGAATTTATGGATTTTGATCTTTTAGGGATTTGGGTCTATGACTTGTGTATTTATTTTTGTTTTTACAGATTAATTTTTCCCATTGAAGTCGGGGGGGGGGGAGACCTTTACTCCCACCCCCATCCCCCAGGACAGTGTGCCTGACCTCCTCCCACCCTATCCCCCGGGGCCCTGGAGTGTACTTACCAGTCTCAGAGAGCTTTATTTAAAGCACCACCACTACTGTGGGAGCTCCCAGCAGGCTCTCTCGCTGCAGCAGCCTTCCTGCTCTGGATCGTGCATGTACAAAATGGCTGCTGGGGCCATTTTGTGCATGTGAAAAATGGCCACTGCCCTTAACCAAAATGGCACAGGCAAAAATAATGTCACCAGCATTTTGGTTAAAGGCAGTGGTTATTTTGCACATGTGCAAAATAGCCCCAGTGACCATTTTTCAAGTGTGCGATCTGGAGCAGGGAGGACGCTGTGGTGAGGAAACTTGCCAGGAGCCCCCACAGCAGTGACAGTGCTTCAGTCAAGCTCTCTGAGGTTGATAAGTACACACTAGGGCCCCAGGGGACAGGGAGGGGGGGGGGAAATACGGACCTGAAGCTCGAACCAGTAACTAGGAAGCCTAAATTACGGGTTGCTTTGGATTAACCCATAAATGGCGTATGGATTAATCCAAAACTGAAATTCCCATCCCCACCACGTGGTTGGCAGGACTACTCACCAGGCTGCTCTGGGGCAGAAAATTGTGGGTGACATGGCCCAGGAAAGGTTGGGGCACCGAAGTGACATGCCCACAGCCAGGGAGCCATCCCACTGGCTGCATGGCCCGCATAGGGCGGGGAGCACAGCAAATGTGTGGGTGGCCATCCCTGCCCATGCCCTGCTCCCAGCACCCCGCCTCCATCATGATGGACAGTCATGGTGACTAATGAGGCACAGTCATGGTCCCTAGCCATGGTTGCTTCCGGCCTGGGGCAGATATGGCATGCTGGAACACAGGTGCTAACCTGCTGTGGTCTGTTCTGGTCCATGCCTGAATGAGTGGCCCTTATCCCAGACTGTGACCTTGGAGATTTGCTGAGGTCACAGTCCAAGCTAGCTGCCAACACTCAGTTATTCCAGGCCAACATCTGGCAGTTCATGTTTATGTGCTGCTGGGTCCATCAGGCCACAACAGGCTTTTAGAATCATGGGTATTTTCAGACGTTACGAGATCACAGTGAACCACGGTGAATACCCACCTGTGGTCACTGTGGCTCGAACATCTGTTTGGCGGCCGCCAGATGTTTGCCACGGTCAATACCCGCATGGGGTCAATTTGAACCATGCTTCCTGGGCGAGCTGGGGGAATGTCCCGGGAAGCGTGGTCAAAAAGATCCCCAGTGGGGACCAAAAAAAAGTAACGTCTGGCTGCTTGCCACGGTACATCTGGACCGACGTGGTGGCCGCAGTGGCCCCGCCGCCCGCCCATCTCCCTGGAGGGCGGCCGGTGGGGTGCGTGGAGGGGGTGGGGCCGTGCGGCCGCACATTGCGCTGCGCGGCCCCGCCCCTCCCCCTCCCAGATTCCCCGCCGGGATCCCCCCGACATGTCTGATATGGTGTGATGGGGTGACCCCGGTGGGGAATGAAAGGGTTGTTTTCGGTATGGGGTCAAGCGGCCCAGTAACGTCTGAAAACACCCCATGTCTGTTTTTACCCACAGTTGCTGACTGGAAGACCCTACTTTCCTTAATTCATTTTGCTATTCTGTTCATGAAGGCATTCTTACACACAATGTAAAGGTTATTCTCTTGCAAGGAATCACATCAATATTGTTTCATTCGCACAGCACAAAAGATTTGTTCAATTTGATTGATTTGTAGTTGAGGGGAAAAAAATTGAAAATGTAATTCAGCGGCACACACCAAAACAATATTAGAGCATAAAGATAATCTGCATCACGTTCCTTCTCAGAGGAAGACAGATGCAGAATTTTTTTTACTGCAAAAATATTTATATGACAATTTGTCACACTGTTGACATCTAAATTTCCATATATAAATTATACATTGAACCTATTCAGCTTTGCAGTGCAGGAGATTATTTTCTAGGTAATTAATTTTCTGATTTACAAAGAAGGAGAGAATGGGAAGAAAAGCAGCACAGAAACCTATGGAATGTATATTCTCCAGTGCACATACACATAAATACAGTGAAACTACATGATGGCCCACACCTCTCTCTTCAATTGCCATTTAAAAGTATCCTAAAAGTTTAATAGCAGGGAGGTGAAAACAAATTTTCTAGAAGTTGGCTCACCCCAAAAGAGCAGAAGCAACGAGCATGCTAAATCAGTGCAGTACATACCTAGGAATATTCCCCAGGTGAGGTCACCCTCTTTTGGGGTGCGGGGCCTGGCAGGGGCAAGGAGAACAAGATGGCTGCCTCACACACACACACGGTTTTGGCCTTCTAACTTGAAAACTGTTATTCCAAGAAGAAAATATTACCTGTCCTTTTTTTAAAGATTAGATGATTTGCACCAGTATGGTGTATGGAACGATTAGTATGGAACCGTGGTGTTTGCTGCCATAAGCTCACAATGGAAGCCCTCTGGTGAATTTTATGCGATAAGTTCATGCTCTCAATTTCTAATAGTGATGAGATAAATTGGACGGTAGGTAAGGTGTGTAATGCAATTGGTGAAGGCTTTCATTCCAATGATGACCTTGCTGTGCAGTCTGCAACTGAAGAGGCTGTTAATGAATGTCTGTTCATCTAACAACTTCTGCATGTATTTACATCCAACACTGAAAATCCAACATTCAAGAACTGGCTGCTGTACATGGATATGGTGCAAATATTCTTGGATTTCATTCAAGCTTGAGTGTGATGGAGTGTGGCATTTACACATAACTACATTCGCAAGAATGTTGCCTTTATTGGTGATATATGATCACACAAACTATACCAGATGGGGTGAGGTATACCTTGCCGAGATGCAGTAACTTCCATCCGTTGCTCCAGAAGTCTATAAAGCGTTTGTAGATGGTAATTTGTAGACGGGTCTGAGACTGCAGCTTGTGCAGAATGCGGTGGCTAGTCTCCTTACAGGGACAGGTTATCACGAGCACATAACACTGGTGCTCTGCTTGCTGCACTGGCTGCTTATAGTCTACTGGGTCTGATTCAAGGTGTTGGTTCTTATCTATAAAGCCCTACATGCTCTGGATCTCACTTACCTGTGGGACCACCTCACCTCTCAGATTCTAGATTGGCCCTTGCGGTCAGCCGGGGGTGCCCTTCTCAAGGTACCCCGAGTTTCTCAGGTGGCGACCCGTGGGAGGATGTTCTTGGTGGCCACTCAGAGGCTGTGGAACTCCCTTCCAGTGGCGGTCCATCTGGTCCTGGACTTCCCCTCCTTTCGATGACTGTGCAAGACCTGGCTGTTCTGCCAGGTTTTTGGTGGGGAAGATGTGTAGTGGGTGAGCAGCTTGAGTTTGGGGGCAGGAATTTTGTCCCACTCAGTATTGTATTTGTATATTGTATTTTTATGAATTAGATTTTATACCACATTTTATGTTTTTTGTATTTTATATTGTATTTTTAGAATATTGTACACCACCCTGAGCTGCCTTTTGGCAGGAGGCGATGGGATAACAAGTTTTTGTAATAAATAAAAATTTTCACAGTGAAGAGCAGTACATGTTATTTCAACCATGTTCCCATGGACTGGGCAGTTGAATATGTGAGCACTACAGAACTGGGAAGGTTTCAGGTGGTCTCATTGGTATAACAAGGAATAAGTCTGCAAGAGATTGCTGGTACCTAATGCACAATAAGCATGCTCATCTAGCGAAGGATACCCGTAAAATGTTTGGATTAGAAAGACAGCTAGTTCTGCTCATATACAGAGAGAACACAAACAAATGAAGAGAGATGAAAATGATGTGGCAAAGCTTACTGAGCAGCTGCTGCAATTCAAGGTCTTTGATGGAGAAGGTGACAATCTCATCTGCATATCATCCAATGATATGGCTCCTGACAACATCAAACAGAACCTGCGGTGCTTACAGCCTAGTACCGTGGACAGGAAACTCTTTCTGAAATAATGACAAAGTGTCTTGGGCCATAGCCAATGGTGCCCTTGATGGACAAACTACCAAAGCACAAATTCAAAGCCTTTCCAGCAATGTACAATGTTCATCTCCCTACAAAAAACTCTAGAAAGGAGGCCACCATCAAAGTTGATCGTTGCCTGTTCCAGCGCCTTCCGGTTGCTGCAGATGCTAAACGGAAGGTTGGCATCGATGATCTCTTCAGGCATGAACTGTCACCAGTCCCACTTGCTCTTGCTAATACTGATGGAAGCTACAAAGGTGGAATAAATCAATCCTAGGCCAGATACTGGATGGTGACACTGCCACACGGGAGTTGCAAAATCCTTCAGGAATGTCTCAATGCTACATCATAGATAGCATGGGATTGGTGCAAGCTTTAGACAAACCCAGTGGAGCAAAAATGTTTGGAGATCTAGAAGACACCTTCTGCTGTAGAGTGTTCAGCCACATCACCATGGAAATTACAAGAGTCAATGTCGTCTTCGATCACTACATACTAGGGATGGAACTATCAGCGAATTATCAGTTACCAGTTTTATTGGTATTGGATTAATCCGATATCGGATTTATTGTTATTGGCATATCGTTTTTTAAAAAATTGCCGATTTTTCAGATCTTTAACATTGCGTCCATTTTTTAAATGGCTGCAATGTTAAAGATCTGAAAAATTGGCAATGTTAAAAAACCGATATGCCGATAATATTGGTATTATCGGATTAATCAGATATCACCAATTGGGGGATCTGTGCATGCATCAAAGCTAGCAGCTGGGAGTTGCCTGGGCTCCGCTCCCCCAGCTCAAAAAGCAGGCCAAAACAGTGCAAAAAAGAGAAAAAAACCCCCCAAACTGACCTGAGATGGCTGGTAGAAATAAGCCTCGTCAGAAATTAATGCAGACGAATGCCCTGGAGCGGTTCTGTCACAAGAGCCAAACCGCTGAGTCAAAGCAAACAGGAGAGACCTGCAGTGAGGAAAAAAAAATGATGGCGCCAGCAGCGGCAGCGCGGGAAGCTGAAATCGACCAGGTCTCATCAGGCTCAGAAGGTGAGGAAAGAGAGGGGTCAGGCTCATTAAAAAAGCTGCTTAGGCAGATGAAAGAGGAGCTTAAAGATGAAATGCAGTAGATTAAATTGGCAGTGGAAGCAGGCAACAAAAAGTTGGAGGGGATAGCAAAGAGGGTTGAGGCGACTGAAGAAAGAATTTCTGAGCTCGATGATCACTCTCTGACCACACAGGAGCAGCTGAATAAATGGAAAGGTGAGACTGCCTTCTTATTAGCAAAATGCAAAGATCTAGAAAATCGCTCAAGCAGAGGGAATTTGAGGCTCAATGGAATAAAAGAGGCAGGAGGGACAGAAAAGATAAATGAGATAATTGGGGCTTTATTGAAGGAAAACTTTCCTGAGGAGGTGCACTTCCATTCTGCTACAATAGACAGGGCCCACAGAACAAGGCTCCCTCCATAAAAAGCCACAGACCCACCTCGCCCAATACTGGTTAAATGTATGAGTTATAATATCAAGGAAGAAATTCTAAGAGCTGTCAGAACCAAGAAGAAACTGTTCTTTCAGCAGAAATCTATAAGAGTGTTTCCTGACTACACTGCTGAAACAGTTAAAAAGAGACTGAAGTGGAGCAAATACTTTGGGGAACTAATTGAAAGAAATTTGAGACCAAGACTACTGTTTCCTGCGAAAATGATGATTTTTGAAAATGGGAGAAAAAAAATCTTTGAAGCTACTGAAGATTTGGAAATCTTTCCGGCAGCCCAGCCTGTGGGATCTACTGCAAGAGAACAAAGTTGAAAGCTGTCTTATGGAACCTTTGCAGAATACCAAAAAATCTAAAGCTAAAAAGAAGAGCAAGTAAAGGAGAGAGATGGGATCAAAGGCTGTTAAATGGAACTGTAAAGAATGTTTAAATGTATTATGTTTTGGGGGGATTGAAAAGGCAAAAAGATAAAGTTGGCTTGGTAAAATAGGGAGGGGAATTAAGAGAATAAGAATGAAGTGGAACTATGGTTGTGCTTTTTGGCTAAAACTTATAAGGAGAATGTATAAAATAAAAATGATGAAATGAGCTGGGGAGTGGGGGGAAAGGGCACACTTGGAGCTTTTGAGCCAGGTGTAGGCTTTCAGTGGATCCCTACCACTAACAGGGGAAGGAGGATGAGAGGTTGGGATTGGAATCAGGGAAAGGGGGGGAGGAGGGAGGGTAAGAGTAATAGGGGGAAGGGGGTTCAAGTTAAAAGGGATGGGACAGGGGAAAGCAGGGGTTCTTATAACAGAGTATGGCTAGTGCAAAAGGGTAAATTTTCTTTAAGAGTTTGGTACTATGCAGATGACTTAGAATATGAGGCAGCTAAACCACTGGATAAAATCAAAGAGGAAAGGGGTTGTCAGAACTGTAATCGGCTAAGGGAGGAGCTTAATCCCAGAAATAACTTGGGAAAAAAGTATGGCTAATATTAAAACAGTTACAATAAATGTTAAGAGGTTTAAACTCACCGCAGAAAAGAAAAAGAGTGAGGGACTTCTTGGAAGAACAGGGAGCAGATATTTTCTTAATACAAGAAACACATCTACTCGACAAAGATGTCCCCAGATTTGGTAATTCTAAGATTGGGAGTCTGCATGCGTCTTGTGCCAGAAAGAAAAAAGCGGGGGTTATGATAGGATTTAGCAAGAAATACAATTTTGAGGTTGAAAAATGTATTAAGGATAAGGAGGGGAGATTTATTTGCATAACTGGAAAGCTGCAAGGAAAGTGGATGACAATAGCAAACATATATGCGCCCAATGTGGGGAAAACAGTTTTCTTTAGAGAAACCTTTAAAAGAATAGCAGAAGTAGTCAAGGGATGGATTACAATCCAGGGAGATTTCAATGCTACTTTAACTGATCTAGACCACTCTTGAAGGGGGGATGAAAATAGGGAGAGTAAGGAAATTCCCAGGCTGATGGATGGGTAGACTTGTGGAGACACTTAAATGGGAATGAGAGGGATTATACATATTTCTCTACCATATATAATAGCTACACGCAGATTGACCACGTGTTGACTAGTAAAACAGAAGCACAGAGAGGGAAAAAATGTTTTATAACCCCAGTTGTATTAGCAGATCATAATGCGGTGGTGACAATATTTAAGGATTCAGGTAGTCAAGGCCCTAAATCATTTAATTGGAATCTAAATAGGAAATTGCTGAAGAGTGGGGAAAACATAGCCCAGATACAGGAAAATATTGCAGAATTCTTTGCAATAAATACCAACTCTGTTCAATCTCCTGCAACACTTTGGGAGGTAGCAAAGGCGGTGATCAGGGGCAATTTAATCGCCCTACAAGCAAAAATTGTTAAGGAAAAAAGACAGAAAAGGAAGGAAACATATGCTAATCTACAAAAGCTGGAGGCACAAAATAAAATCTCCCCTACGCTAGCTTTAAAGTTGGAAATAGATAAAATAGGGAAATGATAAACGTTATGGAATTAGAGTGGACAAAAGTACAACTCAGTAGAATAAAATTCTATTTCTATGAAAATAGCAATAGGGCAGGTAAGGCCTTGGCTAGACTAGTTAAAGCAAGGCAAAGGAAAGCACATATAGCTGGGGTGGCTGATAAAAATAAGATATATTGTACTGAACATCCCCAGATAAAGATAAGATTTTTAGACTACTATAAAGAAATATATTCCACACAAAATCCGAATGAGACAGAAATAAGGGAATTTCTAGAGGGTGTAGAGTTACTAAAATTAAATATAGATCAAGTGGCTTTCCTGAATGCTCCCATTACGGAAAAAGAAGTTCAAGAGGCAATAATAGCTTCAAAAAAACAATAAGGCCTGGGGAGGAGCTTCTGGGCATGCGTGAGCAGTAGCTACCTCTGCAAAACACTCCAGACTGCCCAGCCAGACTTCGCATAAAAAAAGGTAAAAAACGTGGACTTGCAGCCCCTAATGGGAAAAAACATAAAAAAGAACCCCCCCACCCCTCAAGGAGCCAAAAGAAAGGGGCAGAGTGAGGCAAAAAGCAGTGAAAAACTGCAAAGAAGTGAGAGAGGAGGGGGAGGGGATCAGGAGCAACCCCAGGAAGGCAGCATGGCTGAGGCACATGCAGCCCAGCAGGGGGAACAGCAAGACTTTACAGCACAGTTTACAGGCTTAATGGAGGCAATAAACTCCAATCACGCTGATTCCACAAAGCAATGGGGGCTCCTAAACGAGAACATACAGAAAGTAACCTCTGTGGTAGACTGTTTAAATAAGAAATTTGATGGAATGGCAGAA
>QEPC01007647.1:1349264-1379814 GCA_003113815.1 Sphenodon punctatus
GGATCACAGCCAGCCTTGAAGATAACCTAGATAAATTCTATAAAGACTGGGACCAATGCTGGACAGTACTGACAAAAAAGATAAAGATGGAACAGTTCACACACTCGACTTGCCTAAGTAAAATATACTGAAAGGGGAGGGAGGGGAAGGGAGGCAGAAGGGGGGAAAGAGGGTGGGAAAGGGAACGTATACTGGGGGAAGGGAGGGAGGGGACGAGGAGGCAGGGTGGAGAGGGGAGAGAGGTGGGGAAGGGGGAATAAATGTAATATTTTGATTGGAATGTGATATTATATTGTTAAAGTTAAAATAAAAATAAATATTTTTTTTTAAAAAACCCAATAAGGCCTTTGGACCGGACGGATTCCTGAATGAATTCTACAAAATCTTTGCAAAAATATTAGGGCCACACCTCACAATAGTATATAATAACATCTTAACAGAAAGGGAAATGCCGCAGAATTTTTATAATGCAGCAATTACGCTGATCCCTAAGCCAGGTCTCAGAGACCTGGATCAGTGCGGCAGCTATTGGCCTATATCCCTGCTGAATACAGATTTTAACATCTTTTCTAAAATATTAGTAGACAGGCTTAAAGCAATAAGTGGAGAAATTATACATATAAATCAAACGGGATTCATTCCAGGAAGGCAGGGAAGGGACAACATCCGGAAGGCAATCAATGTGATCTATGCTTTAAACAAGCAGAAAAAACCTGCCATGGTAATCTCAGCTGATGCGGAGAAGCCATTTGATTTTGTGGAGCCAAAGTTTTTATTTGAGACCCTGAGGAAGATGGGTGTTGAAGGTAATTTTATGGGATGGCTCAGGGCTATCTACAAGATACCGCAATCCAGTCTACTAATTAATGGGGAGCTCTCAGAGCCTTTTTGGCTGCAGAGAGGGACTAGACCGGGTTGCCCTCTGTCGCCCTTATTGTTCAACATAGTCCTGGAAGTTTTGGCGGCAGCAATTAGATAGAATGAGAAAATAGAAGGGGTAAAAATAGGGGGACAAGAAACAAAGCTTTCGTTGTATGCGGACGATTTACTGGTATATATAACGAACCCTAAGGAGACACTGCCGGAATTGATGAGGGTGATGGAAAAATTTGGGAAAATCTCTGGGTATTCGATTAACAAAGAAAAAATCCTTTGCGTTAGTGTTCGGAAAAGGGATTGAACAGGTGGAACAACTAAAAAAAATATCATCATTCCCAATAAGTGAGTCAGGATTGAAATATTTGGGGGTAACTTTAACCAAAAACACAAAAAAATTATACTCTGCTAATTTTCTGCCCTTATTTAAAAAATTGAAAGAAGTACATCCATGGAAAAATTTGATGGTGTCGTGGTTAGGGAAGATTAATTTATATAAAACGATTGTGCTCCCTAAACCTTTGTACAAACTGATGGCTATCCCAATCCAGCTCCCAACTTCCTTTTTTAAATTCAGTGATGAGCTCCTGCAGGATATAGTCTGGAACGGGAAAAAGCCTAGGATCAAGATACAGGTTCTAGTACAACTAAAAGAGAAAGGGGGATTAAACGTCCCGGACATAAAGATATCTCATATGGCAGCATCGTTGGTGGGACTTTATGATTGGTACCATGACGCAAAGGTGCCTGAGTGGGCTATTCTGGGAAAGGAAATCTTGGGGGTGAAGTCGTTAAAGGACCTGATAGTAGATCATGGTAAGGTTCCCAGAGAGATAAAAGTAGACCATCCTTTTGTAGGGAATCTGATTAAGAACTGGGAAAGAATAAAGAAAAAACGGGGCTGACAGGGGAACTATCCCCCTTTACACCAATTGACTCTAAACAAATAAGGGAACAGAGCATAGCCCCGGATATCAGAGCTGCTCTAAAGAAAAGGGTTATAACTAGAATGGAACAATTATACAGGGGAGGGGAATTTATATCACCACAAAGATTGAAAGATCTAATGCAAGAAGAAGTTAATATTTTTCAATATCTAGTTAAGGGGGATGGCTACCTCACCATTGAATAGGGCAAGCTTAATCAGAGAACCTTTCAAGATAGAGAAGATTTTATTTAAAAGAAACAAAGCCCCAGGCAGACTAGGAAGAATATATAAGGAACTTAAATATTGTATGGCTTCTCGGTAGAATATATAAATAAATGGAGGAAGGAGCTAAATATTCCCCTAGAGCAGGAAGAGGAAAAGAAAATATGGTGTCATATGAACAAATGTGTGATCTCCCTGGAGGTCAGGGAAAATCAGATTAAGTTGATTACCAGATACTACCTGACACCAGAGAGAATGAAATTTGCGGACCCAGGTGGTAGAGGTTTATGCTGGAGGGGATGTGGAGAGATAGGAAGTTATAAGCACTGTTGGTGGGATTGTGTGAAGGTACAACTCTTCTGGAGCAAGGTCTGGAAACTAATTAATAAAGTAGCGGGGAAGGTGGTTCCTTTCAGGCCGGAAACAGCTTTGCTGTGTCTGTATCCCAATACAAACAGTATGAAGCTTTGCCAGAACTCCTTTAAGATAATTTGTCTAGCAGTCATAAACATCATAGCTAGGTATTGGATATTGCTAGAGGATCTCTCTATGGATGAACTGTTTCACAGAATATGGTACATGTACACCATGGAGGGGTTCCATGCGGATTTTCATAATAAGATGCAGGACTTTGAAAAAATTTGGGTACCAGTTATACAAGCTGTGGATGAGAAGAAATGGACAAGAACAAACATCAAGGATATCTAGCTGCAAGAAAATAAGCTGAACTTTATTGAAATCTGTAATAGTGGTACACCTCTAGGATGTTAATGGGGAACCTATGCTTTCTGTATCAATGTTGTTGGATGTAACCATATGACCAGTGAAGATTAATAGGTTAAAATGTATGGAAAAGATTGTTTCTGGTCGGTTCTTGTATTCTATTTTGCAAAAATAAAAGTTATATAAAAAGAAAAAAAAAAGATATCTCCAATTATCGG
Source organism: Sphenodon punctatus (assembly GCA_003113815.1). NCBI lineage: Eukaryota > Metazoa > Chordata > Lepidosauria > Sphenodontia > Sphenodontidae > Sphenodon > Sphenodon punctatus. The sequence goes on from QEPC01007647.1 coordinate 1,352,232, forward strand.
CATTATCAGATTAATCCGATATCGATAGTCCCATCCCTACTATGTACCAAACTCCATTAAACCCAGAACTCGAGAACATTATGCTAGGTCAACCAGGAGGCTGATACGTTAGGTCATTGACAACCATGCAGTTTCCCTTCTTCATCAATAGAAGACATTAATTGACATGCCTGAGAACAAACATGATCTCACAGATTTCCTGTCTTCACAGTTAATGGATCAAGTTCAGGCACGATTCATGCCATGCCAGAAAACTGAAACTGATGGAGGCTACAAGGAAATCTTGTATTCAAGTTCAAGTGATGTGTTTGCGTTCTTACGTTCCACACAGGAGTAAGAAGACATGAGAATTATTCTTCACACAGCTGATGCTACTCAATCCGGATATAGATGAATTATTGTGGATAGCAAGGACACAGATGTTCTTGTACTACTTATACGCTTCCATAAGAACTTGTGTCCTGAAATCTGGCAGCGTGTGGGCATATGAAAGCAACATAGATACACCCCGGTTCACACCATTTGCAATTTATTACCAGATGCTGTTTGTGATACTCTTTCTGCATTTCACACAATCATTGGTTGTGATACAACTAGCCAGTTTGCTGGTAATGGGGGGGGAAACCAGCATGGAAAGTATTTCTGGAAAATCCCATGCTGCTGGCTGACCTTGGCATTGGAGAGGTTTCTGAAAGCACAATTTGGCTCAACCATTTCATCCACTGATAAACTTTGCGCCCACCTATTCAGGACAAAGTCCCCAGAACAGTTACCACCAACTTATGATGCTTTTGAACTTCACATCAGGCGGGCACATTACCAAACAACAGTCTGATGGAAGTCCATGGAAGCAGAGCCGGTATTGACATTCATTCTTCAAAGTAGATGGATGCATGAAGGCAGTGGTGGTTTGAAACCAAGACGTACCAAGCTGCAAGCAATTCCCTCAAACTGTATTGCACTTGTTTGGTGTGGCTGTAAGAAGGAATGACAACGGTCAAACTGTTCCTGCGTCAGGAAGAACATAGCATGCTCAAAAGATTGTAAATGTGCTCGCCCTGTTGGTGGACGTTGCTACAATCCACTAACTGTAGCTTTGGATAATTCAGATAATTTAGACAATTATGATGTACAGAATGACAGTGATGATTCATCATAGAGTCTTAGTCAAATGTTGGCCTTCTTTACAGACATAATTGTAGTTTTAGTTACAGGAGTGCATTATAATTGTATTGCTTTGTTTCATGTACAAAAGCTATTATATGGTTCTCTGTGTTGCCAAAAAACATACTGATCTTGTTTGTGTTGTTTTTAGTACTAGTAAATATGCTCTTTTAATTCAGTTCCATGTTGCCTGTATAATATGACAGAAAGCTGCATTGTTTTTTTCGTAAAGTAGATTATTAGGGAGATGACAGCGGAATTCATGGAGATAAAACAGATAATATTTTCTTCTTGGAACAATAGCTTTCAAGTTAGAAGGCCAAAACCATGTATATATGAGGCATCATTGGCCAGTGGCAGCGATCTTGTTTTCTTTGCCCCTTCCAGGCCCCACACCCCAAAAGAGGGTGACCAACACTTAGCGAATGTTCCTAGGTGTGTACTTGCCAAGTCCCCCCGGGGGCACCCTTTGCCTCTGGGGGACGGGCTGGAACAGGGATTCCCCTCCCCCCGGGCCCCATCACGGCAATGCCGGCAGCCTCCGACCCTGCCCCGCCCACATCTCCTATGATGGCACAGAATACACCCCTGCCTGCACAGGGTGAGTCCCCAATCTGACTACGGGTGGTGCAGGGAGAGGCAGGGCCCAGCAACGCAATGGATATGGCCATGTCCCCGGTGCGCCGCTCTGCACGCTTGCGGGAGCGCGCAGGGGGCGGGGCATTGGGTATAAACACCAGCGCCAAGAGGCACTTGACACTGGTGATTGAGGTGGAGAAACTAGCCCCTGAGCGAGAGATAAGTAGCATTTGTGATTCCTTAAAGCTTTCCAGTACCTGATATTGTATTGTTGCTATCTGTGTATAGTGGTTAAGTGTTGCTCCCTGTGTCTTGTCCCCTGTCCGATAGTGAGAGCGAGAGAGTAAGAACTTGTGGAGTGTGCGTGCTGAGTGAAAGGTTCCTCCCCCCCCCTCCTTCCGGAGTCTTACCCCAGGACCCTTCTGAGAGTTCAAGTCCCCTTCCCCGTTCCCTCCATCCCTGGGACCCCTACCCTGGCATCCCGTTCACCACTCCTGCACACGCTTACCTTTCCCCCCTCACTGGTGTGGGTTGTGTGTTGGGAAACAGAGTGAGGCCTAGACTCCATCCAAGCACCGGATGCCCAATGATGATAGGAACCTGGGCACTGTGAGGCCTATAGGTCCAACTACTATCCTGATGGGAATTTTTCCCTAGAGAGATTCTTCTGACACTGGGAGTCTGGGATGGTGTGTGGGTAAGCAGAGTGAGTGCGTGCGTGAAACCCCGGCCCATGGGGTCTTGTGTTTCTGATTAACCCCTTCCCCCGTGACAGTACTGGACTGATCTAGCATGTGGGTTGCTTCTGCTTTTTTGGGTTGAGACAACTTAAAATATAGTTTTCTTTCTTGATTTTGCTTCCTCACTATAAGGTCATCTTGAAAATAAGATTTCTGTCATCTAAAGAAATTTTGAAGTATTTTCATCCTAAATCGTACAAAATATCAAATATTCAGTAGTCTCACTTAAACAAGAACTATGTAATTTGTGTGCTTTTGGGCTGGGGAGGAGGTCATTTACAGACCTTTTATTTATGTATTTATTTATTTATTTATTTTTATTTTGAATGCACAGCAGTTATATGGGCAGATGAAAAAATGTAGGTTTGTGTCAGTACCTACTCTCAAAATGTTTTGTGTAACTGAATCATAATAGTGGAGTCAGTGGATATACTGACCTATGCCAGTTGATGGAGTAAGACTTTTTGCAACCCATGCAATTTGATTTGGCTCAGGGAATAAATGCAAGTCTGTAACCAACATTCCCATAAAATAAATTCTTGCTTCTCCAGCCCTCTCCAGTCCAGAACCTTATTTATTTCAGATAGGTTTCAAACACCCTGGCCCCCACGACTTTCTCTGGGAAGTGGGATCCTAAAGCATGTCTGGTTAGGGCCAATCAACTTATCAGCCCTTATTATGAATTCCAGATTTGGATAGAAATGAAATTGAAAATAGCTTTCTGATTTAAATACATAATCCATAAATGAAGCCATTATGGATCTTTTTCTGTTTCAGTTTCCCCCTCCGCCCGGTGATTTTGGGCATTGGATTTCAACTGTAATTTATGCTTCAGCTTAACTGTAATTGGCACTGACAGCTGCACATTTCAGTTCACTACACTTGGATACTTTGTGGCCCCAGGACCCACCGTCAGACTTTCTGAGGCCTACGTTCCAGGCAGGGAGGGCTGTTCATCCACGTTATCCAGAAGCTGCCACTCTAGTCCCAGGACCCACCATCGGGGTTCTGGGGCCATTATTCCGCTCATGGGTAGCTGTCATTCCACCGCATCAAGAAACAGTCAGTCACTCCAGTTCCAGGACCCACCATCAGGATTCTGGGGCCTACGCCACAGGCAGGGAGGGCTGTCATTCCACTTTATCCAGAAGCTGACACTCCAGTGCCAGGACCCACTGTCTGTTAGGGTTCTGGGGCCTATGCTAGTCAAGGGGAGCCATCATTCCACCACATCAAGAAACAGCCAGCCACTCTAGCCCCAGGACCCACCCTAAGGGTTCTGGGGCCTACATTACAGGCAGGGAGGGCTGTCCATCCACATCATCAAGAAGCTGCCACTCTAGTCCCAGGACCCACCATCAGGGTTCTGGGGCCATCATTCCACTCACGGGGAGCTGTCATTCCACTGCGTCAAGAAACAGCCAGCTACTCCAGCCCCAGGACCCGCTGTTAGGGTTCTGGGACCTACGTTACAGGCAGGGAGGACTGTCCATCCACGTTATCCAGAAGCTGCCACTCTAGTCCAAGAACCCACCGTCAGGGTTCTGAGGCTGTCATTCCACTCACAGGGAACTGTCATTCCACTGCATCAAGAAACAGCCATCCACTCCAGCCCCAGGACCTACCATCAGGATTCTGGGGCCTACATTACAGGCAGGGAGGGCTGTCATTCCACCTAATCCAGAAGCTGCCACTCTAGCCCCAGGACCCACCATGAGGGCTCTGGGTCCTACGTTCCAGGCAGGGAGGGCTGTCCATCCACTTCATCCAGAAGCTGCCACTCCTGTCCCAGGGCCCACCATCAGGGTTCTGGGGCCGTCATTCCACTCATGGGGAGCTGTCATTCTACCGCATCAAGACACACCCAGCCACTGCAGCCCCAGGTCCCACGGTCAGGGTTCTGGGGCCTACATTACAGGCAGGGAGGACTGTCCATCCATGTCATCCAGAAGCTGCCACTCCTGTCCCAGGACCCACTGTCAGGGTTCTGGGGCCATCATTCCGATCATGGGGAGCTGTCATTCCACCGCATCAAGAAACAGTCAGCCACTCCAGTCCCAGGACCCACCATCAGGGTTCTGGGGCATAGGTTCCAGGAAGGGAGGGCTGTCCTTCCATGTCATCCAGAAGCAATAGGAGTGCTGCTGCTGCTCAGCCTGCCACTGGTGCTGCTACTGCTAGGGGCTGTTCCCACTCCCACCATCCCCAAGGGCATCCTGCTGCTTCTGTCGCTCACTCTCCAGAGCCTTCTCTGCCTGCCGGACCCTCTCCACCAGATCACTCTTCCAGTGGCCATAGAGCAGTGTCTGGTGTGCCATGCTGCCCTTGACCCTGGTGTCCAGCATGGTTGCCTGCCAACACATATTCCTTCCACTGCAGGAGCTCATCAAACTGCACCTTCACCCCTGCCTTCAGCTGCTGCACCAGGGCAACCACCTCAGCTGCCAGCTTCTTGCCCTGAGGGCCACAATTCTGCTCCTGGAAAATCTCCAGCCTCCTGAGGAGACTCTGGAACAGAGGGGTCACCTGGCTGATGGTGGCCATAGAAGAGCTGATGGTCTTTGTCATGGCCAGGAATGGTCTCAGAACAAAAACCGTGTGAGCCAGGATCTCCCATTCCACCCCATTGTACCCTGGAGGTGCCCCGCTGTCCATCACCAGTTGAACCTGATGCAAGGTGGCTTTCTGATCGAGAAGCTGCTCGAGCATCAGGAACGTGGAATTCCACCTGGTGGACACATCCTGCACCAGTTGGTGCACTGGGGAGCCTTGCTCTGCCTGTTTCACCTGGAGGAGGTCAGTGCCCTTCATGCTCCAGTTAAAGAAACTGGTCAGCTTCCTCCCCCGCTTGATCAGGGAGCTAAGGGTGCCTGCCCCATTTCCCTTCTCCCCAATCCCAGAGGATCCCTGACCACCAGGTGAAGGGTGTGTGCATCGCAAGGGATGCTGGTGAAGCCCCCTCATGGACTGCCCTCAATATGTTGGCTGCGTTGTGCATCACCACACAACCCTTGGTAAAGGGTGCACCTGGCGTGACCCACTCCCTCACCATAGCGTTCAGGGCTGCCTCAATGTTCTGAGCGGTGTGGGAGCCATCCATGACTTCTGCCTGAAGCAGGACCCACCTATACCCTGCTTCGGGACCCCTCCTGCCACTCCCAAATGCTGCCTCCAGGTCCTGCCACAAATGTGCCATCACTGTCAGGTGGCCGTGCAGCACATTTCTGCTCGACCATAGGTGAAGTGGATGGTGGCATCCCAGCCCCTGCCAGCTGCTCCCTCACCCGCTCCTTTAAAGCCAGGTACAAGGCTCGCACCACCTGCCGACTCAGGGTGGTGTGTGAGGGCATCTTAAACTGGGGGTCCAGGAAGCCAGTCAGGCGCCTAAACCCCATGTCCCTGACCACCGAGAAGGGCTACCCATCGAGCACAATCATTTCCCTCCACGTCCTGCACCTGCCAATGGACTTGGAAGCTGCCCCACCCCAGCTTCTCCATGGTGTGCTGATGCTAATGGGCCTCAACTGGCTGCTGCTGCTGCACCACTGAAAGTGTTGATGGGAGGGGCAAAACATGGTGGCAACACAACTCTCGGAGAGATGTGTGGCCAGCCCTGTCCAAAGTGGCCAAGGGTCTGTTGCCCTGCCCACCAACGAGTGTCCCCAACGACTGGGTGTTTTCTATGTTGGGGGACATTTGCTCACCGCACCACCTGAGACTGGGGGCCAAGTTGGTGGAGCAGTTGCTTTTCATCAAGGTCAACCTTCCACTGCTGGGATTACCCAAGGTGCCCCTGGATATGGATTGATGGTGCAGTGGCACACGCCATCCCATGCCAGGGGCACTCTTTGGACAGGGCTCCTCCTCAGTCTGGGCTGCTGCTGCTGAGGTGCTGTCCCTTCCTCCCAATGCCCACCCTGCCTCTGTCTCTTTCTCACTAGATGGTCTTGGCCAACCTATCTGACTGACCTCATGACACCCGGTGGTTTGGGAAGCTGTAAGCCTTACAGCAAGCCTCTGGCTAGATGATCTCGGAGTCAGCCCGCCTATCTAACTGGCTCTCTCTCGCATGCTGTACAATCTTCGCCAACCTATCTGAGTTCCCTGCCAAGGTCCCAGCCTACCTTCCCTACTGCCTCTCAAGCCATGCTGCCTGTCTGCCCACCCTGGTTGCCAAGTTTGAACCCTGCCTCAGCCAGCCTTCTGCTACTCATGCCACGCTGCCTGTCTGCTGTTGCTGCCGCTGCTGCCTCTACTGTACTATGAGTTCTGCTACTGGGAAATCCAATGTCTGTCGCTGCTCCACCGATGCCTGGAAGCCTGCAATGCCTGGCCAAGTAGGGGTGCCAGGCCAGCCACCAAGTCCCAAGCCTTCCTATCCTCTGCTGCTGCCGTTGGGACTCAGACAGACAGCCATGGTGCCACAGGCACCCCCGGGGGCCAAGCGCCAAGCTTTCCTACCCGGGTAACCCAGTGTACCACACCCTAAGCCTTTCCGGTCTCTCCTGCTGCTGTGTCTCCAATGGCCTACCATGCCCCCATGAGCACCCCTGGCGTGCCCCAAGCCTCTGCCACGACCAAACTTTCCAAATGTTTGGGGGATCCGAACTCTGCAGGACCAAACCCACGAACCTGAACTAAGCGTTTGGACCGAACGTCTGAACAGCCGAACCGAATTCTGTTTGCACATCCCTAATGTAGGGCTTTAAAGGTTAAAATCAGCACCTTGACTTGGGCCCAGAAGACTATTGGCAGCCAGTCCAGTGTATACAGAACTGAAGCATGCTCATACCGACCTATTCCACTTTTTAGAGTGTGGCTAAAAAGTAACACAAGGCACACTGAACAGCTCACATACAGAAGCACAAGAGCCAAGCCTGCAAAACACTGGATGTGCACAGAGTAACAACTTGCTAGCCACAGGGGCAGAGCTCTGTGTGCCCTCAGTTTTATAAGCTTCCTGTTCCCTAGCACAGGTTCTTCTGATTCGTACAAGCAAACTGCAAGCAAAGGCCAATCTCTTATGGCTATTGCAGGGGTCTGTGATCTGTCTATGCTGCCAATTGGCCAGCGGAGATATCCGTCTTAGACAGCCATATGGACTTTCACTCCCCCCTCCCCCTTGCAGCTGTTCAGAAAAACATTTTTAAAATGCCATAAAACAAACAAACAAAAAGTTTTTATGTTTTACATTTTTAATAACACAAATAAAAGAATGGGCATTTTGTTACGAATTCCACAACCCTACTAAATAGTGGTTATTTGCTTTGTTGGATCCAGATCAAAGCAGTCTGATTCAGCAACTGAGGTATTTGTAGTGAATATTTGTATCAGCTCTACAATGGAACTTATGATCTTGTAAGTAGCAGCCTATATCTTTATATACTACCATATAAAGCATGGCATAAACTTGTTTCAGAATGTGTAGAAACATTAAATACATAAGAAATGCAATCCTGCTTTCTTGAATGAACTTTAGCAGTGCCAGAAGAGACAACCTACTGAAACCAAAGCCCTTTAAATGATAGTCATGCCTGTCTGACTTTCACAGTGCCACTGATGTACTGGATGCTAATGGGTGCCCAATGATTATATCTGTTATGTCCTTATTGTCCCCCACCCAGAAAGGAAGACACGAACACCAATGTATGGGGTAAACTAGACCGCACCAAACTTTATTAAACCTAGTTGGGTGAGGAGGGGGCTCTGCCCCTCCTGGTCCTCTTAACTTTAACTATTAACTCACTAAACTAGAGTAAATTTAAGCGGTCTGATGTTCCTCTGTACCGCAACATTACTAACTATGTCTGCTGCAATGTCACACCTGTCCGGCCGCCCCCAGCCAGATCAGGAGGCCCTTGCTTACTGTGACCCAAAGAAGGAAGTGAGGGCAGTTCCCTTGAGCCCTGGACCGCCTCTTTCCTAGGGCCCCGGGCCTGGTCCCCATGTCCTGAGTCCAGAGTGATGCCGGCTGGACCAGCTCTAGCCTTCACTCAGACCCCACCTCTTAAGGAGATGACCTGTCAGCAGACTAGCCCTAACTTCTTACTTAACTACATCACTGGACCCCTGCGGTGTGACAAAATTAACCTTAGAATCTACCCTTCCCACCTGTAGCCAATCTGAACCTCTCACTGAGAGGAAGGCAAAACACCTACTAAGCCCATGCCAATCAGCCTGGTGGCCAAATTCCTTCCCTGCCTTGAACCCAAGATCAATGACCAGTTCGACTCACAGTGCACACAGGGAGGGTGGGAGGGTGCTCGCTCGATGCTACCCAGGCGTGGAATGGCGGGATCCATGACTGGGCCAAGATGGCGGCCGCGAAGTCTCGCCTCACGCGAGACTTTGCTTCGCGCCGCTTCCTGCGCTGTCGTGCTCCCCCGCCCTACCCGTCATCCTTTCTCCAACAAAGCGGGGGGGGAGAGGGACAACAACTGCCGCCAGCAAGCCGCTACCCATCTGGGTAGGGCCGCGTGGCGATGGGGACTTGTAAGGTGATTCTAAAGCTGGAAGTGAAGTGGTTCTAAAACTGTTACAGTTTAATCCAAAGCATGCCATAATTGGCCTGCCATTTTGGGGCCTTCATTTTTCAGATCTCCCACCCCCCGGGGCTCTGGCAGGTACTTACCAGTTTCGGAGCGCTTGATTCAATCTCTCTTGGCCCGCCACTGCTTTGGACAGCCTCTCAGAAGAGTCTCTTGCCATGATGTGCTCTGCAGTGTGCATGAGCAAAGTGGCCACTGGAGTTCTTTTGCGCATGCACAAAATGATCACCGTCCTTAACCAAAATGTCAGCGACCATTTTATGCAGGCCCAGGTGACTATTTTGCATATGAGCGCTGCAGAGCAGGGAGTGTGGTAGCATGTTGCGACAAGGGAGCCTGCTGGGAGGCTCCACGCAGCAGCAGCAAGCCAGTGGAGCTTTAATCAAGCCCTCTGAGACTGGTAAGTATATGCCAGGGCCCAGGGGGGAGAGGGCCTCAGGATGTGAGGGTTGAGAATGGTTTAAAGGTTTCCATGGATTTAAATACAGAACTAAAATACAGATCCATAATTAAATGGATCCATAAAAAACCTTTAAACCAAAACTGCCCCATGAACCCTTAATTTGCTCCAGTATCCCATCCCTAGTTAGCAGTGTTGTATGAACGAGCCCTATGTTGGTTCCCACCAGAGCAGTCTAATAAGGATTACATTACCCTGATAATACAGGGGTAGTCAGAATCTTGTGAACCTTGTTTGACCCATGCCTATCCTTAACATGCCCTCTACACAGAGGGTATAAAGTTGGTAGCATGGCTCCATTTATGCTGACTTTGTACTATCTGATGATCCTCTTACGTTTGAGGAATCCTTGGCTGTCTCTTTGTCAGATGCATCTGAAGTTGGGTATTTTCAGAGAAAGGATGCTGGGTTAGATGAATGGTTGGTGTGGGATTTTCGCTGTGCCCATGTTTCTGTGTTTGCTTAGCATGCTCTGATGCTGGGACTAATGGAGCAGTGGAGTGTTCAGTCAGGTTTTGCTATAAGTGCGAGCCCACTAGCTTTGGACCCTCTGAAAATAATATGAGGCCATAACTGTCTGGGACCTCATGAATACTTGATGTGTAAAGAGAACAATATTGCAGCCGAAGCACAGAACGGGATTTGCCAAAGTGAATTCAATATTTTCCCATTGATTCCTGTCACCTCTTCTATACAAATGATCAAAACATTTATGACCTAAGGGGATGGTATATAGCTAGGCAGGGATTCCAGAGGTTGGGAGGCCTGAAATAAATGGGCAGATATATTTTTATATCCAGCTTTACTTCTGATTAAGTTCTTGACTGCCTATGACACTGGTAAACAGAACTTAAGTCTTGGTTAGCTGCTCTCTATTGCACTTGACGTAACCTACAATCCTCTTCAGATAGGGTCCAAAATATTACCAATACCACTTGTTTTCAAATGTGAATATCAGTTGGACAATTTCCCCCCCAACTGAGTTCACAATTTCCCACTTGGTTTTTTAAAAAAATATTTTATATTGATACCCCACCCTATCCTGGAGGGCACTCATGGTGGCTTACAATGGTTAAAACACCCACAGTCTTAATTATAATACATATAAGAACCCATGGCCAACCATCCCACCCACTCCCGCTCCTCCATCTCTCACCAGGAGTCCCCTTCCCAACCCCAGCCTCCCCCCATGAAAGTCTCATGATTAACTCCCCTTCCGCCCCCCCCCCCCAATCTTGCCATCCACTCTCTTGTCTCACCGTAGTCTTCACACTCAGGAAACATTCGGAGCACTGTTGAAAGTAAATTTAAATGCAAAACACTGTGCATTCTCCCCACCCAGCCCTTTAAGGGAGGATATTTGCAATGTGGAAAACTTGGAAGGGTATCGTATAAACACAGAAACCTACTGACTTTTGTTTGCATTATTAAGGACCCATTTTCACTGAATTTTCTCCATGGGTGGCATGAGGAATACGCAGTGAACACAGGTGCCTGCATTATATATAGCTAGCTTACACATTTGCTAATTCACAGTCCCCTTGGAACATGTTTGCTCCCTCACATCTGTCTCCATCCTATTTCCATGGTAACAGGTGGCAATGTCGCACACATGGGAATAGAGTTCAGTACCGGATCAGGAAGCAGCAGAAGAATCCAGGGCTGTAATGCTTGATCTGCAGTAGTGCTGGGAACCTGTTACTTCCTTGTATTAACTTTTCCTTCTGCAAAAGTTTTTCTTTAAAAGGAAAGATGCAGTGTTGAACTTCATGGATGCTGTGGGTGCCTAACAGTGGAATAAGCAAAGTGGGACAGATCCACTGTTAGATAGCTAATGCTAAGGCTATGTTCTGACAGATAATTAATTCAATGTAGTTGGGCCTTACTTCTGTTTTATTCCTGAAGGGTTGACATGAACAGAGTCCTGAGCTGATGTTATTCAGGAGCAGGAAGAGAAGTATGTACTCCTGAAAAATTGGGAGAACATACTCCCCCCACAGTTTGCATTTCAAAGTAACTGCTTGTGTGGACATTTATCAGCTTGAGGGTGGCAACCAACCACAGTTCAGGGCTCATTATGTCTCAGCTAGGAGAGAAACTGGTGCAGTACTACTTAGGTTTATGCTGTTTGTCTGAACACTACTGAAGTGGAGTAACGATTTTGATTTAATTAAACGCAGCCCGTGGCTTTTTATTATATGACCCCTTTCCAGACCATAGATCTGGCTTACCAATCCAGCCCCTACCTTGAGCACTTGTCTCGGTGTATCCCCCCTCCTAGCTCACACATGTCTACTTCCTTTCCCTAAGTATCTTCTTCATCCCTTTTGTGCCCTTTCCCCCACCCTGTGGGCTCTCCCAGCCTTTTCCCAGTTTCTCCCTGCTTTAAACACCTCCCTCATCCCCAGCCCCAAACCTCACAGCAAGACCTTCATTCCCCTCTCCAGCGCATGGGTTTTCACTAAATCAAAAAATGGCCCTCATAGGGAAAACATTTCCCTATAGACTGTGCATTCCATTAAATGGTCAAGCTTTTACACTGTGAACCTGGGTTGACTGATGATCCAGGGTTTTAACTGGGCCAACAGATTACCTTACCATGGGTACTAGGAGGTCAGGGGTGGGGGCACCACTTGCCCCTCTGGGCTTCACTGTAGCCCTGTCCCTTTGGAGTACATAAGATTGCAACATTCTGTAAAGGGTGGAGCTACTTTAGGAAGGGGTGGAGAAAAGGAATTCTGTCTTTTCCCGAAGTGCTCACACCCCCCCTTTGGACCAATGCGATGTCACAACTCTCCTCAAAGGTGGGGCCATGTCTGAAAGGGAGCAGAACCTCCTCACCCCACACTTTTCTGACATGCTCCTGCCCCACAATAAACGTTTGGGTGGTGCCCTTATACCTCCCCTATGATATCAAAGTGCTATGAGAGCTTTGCAGATACTGAAATTCAGAGCAGGATAGCATTACTTTGCATATTTTCAAACTTCTGGCTGAAACCTTTGAAGAAGATGTAAAGAGTCATCAGTGCTGAACTGAGTGTGAAAGCCAAGGATTAAATCTTCATGCAAAATGTACGGTGCTTTAACAAAGGCATATTAGGTATCTAACTCCAAAAAACCAAAAACAATCCCCAAGAAACTACAGTGTGTCTCCAAATTACAAAGGCAAATCGGGTGGATCAGCTCCGTGCCGGAGAGCTGAATGCTGATAGTCTGTTTCAAATGCAGAAAACCGTAACAGGTAAATTGAGCCTCTTGGCAATGATCAGAGCAGAGAGGGATCAAACCAAGGAATATTTAAGCAGTGATGATAAAAGGGCCGAAGAGTAGCTAGGTGAACACAGGGCTTTCAAACAACAAGGGAAGAGAAGTTATTTTCTGGTGAGGGCATCTGTAGCAAGGAGAGGGAGAGGTGGATTCATGTCACTGAGTAATTAGATGGTATTACTGGAAACTGGAGGCTTTGGTGCTGTTCTTTATCATTTCTACAGCACTTTTGGTATTCAAATTGCTTTAAATCCTTGTCTCATTCATGCTCCCACCAGCTCTGTGAGGTAGGTTATCACTATTCCCATTGGAATAATAATAGTTGTGGATGCAGAACGGAGGCTGAGAGACAGTGACTTGCCCAGGGGTGCCCAGCAAGATCATGGTTAAGATGGAATTTGAACCCTGGTCTCCAGTGCAAGACCTTAGTCACTAGGTTATACTGGCTCCTAATAAAAGCTCTATTCATTACATGCAGAACTACCCTGTCCATTTGACAAAGGGGATACCTTGCCCAGGGCAGCAGCCTTGTGTGTAGCACTGTGAGGTCTGGGCTTTTCAAGGTGCTGCTGCAAGAAGGCCAGGCTAGGGGTATCCCAAGGACTCCTGCTGTCTTCCAAACAGCTGGGACTTGTACGGCAGTCAGAGGCTGAGGCTGAGGTAGAGGCTGCAAAATTGGTTCTCCCAGGGTGGCCAGCAAGCTAGTGCTAGCTCTGATTGAATGTAATTCTGAGATTCCATATCAGAGATCCCTAAATGTCATCATTTAATTAGCCTTTAAACCTCCACTTGCTCCAGTGGCTACAGGCAGGGATCCGTGTTGACTGTGTTGCTGCAATTTGCAGTGATTTTTGCAGAATCAGTCAATCCTCTCAGTGCCATGCTGAAATTGCAGTGAAACTGCAGTGAGGGCTGTCTGCAGGATCTTTAAATCCTGGTTCAGGCATAAACTTGTCGCCTGACCCTAAACTTAAACTGCTGGTGCAGCTGCCGTCTGTCAGGGAGGTGTGACCATGACCCGAGGGTAAATAGGCCCCTATTTACCCTCGGGAGATGAATTGTGGGTGGGTGGGGTCTGAAGGCCCTATGTTTGGGTGAGGTAGGTCTGGGGTTTTAATATGAGGTGGGAACTCCTGCTAACCATTCCCAACCAGGATTACCCCCCCACCTGCTAACTGTAAACTCCCAACTTACTGCAATGAAGCCAAGAATGTGTACCTGAGCTCTCGCATCCTCATGAATGTCGCATCCCTTGTCTCTCACTCTGTTCCCCCTTCCCTATCTCCCCTCCCCATCTTTAGATTGTAAGTTCTCAGGCAGGGACCGTGTCTTTCTTATTCTTTGTAAAGCACCAGGTACATTGCTGGTGCTATATAAATACTCATAATAATAATTATTATTATTTTTATTATTAACAAACATTTATATAGCGCCAGCAGTGTACCTGGCACTTTACAAAGTAATAAAATAGACACGGTCCCTGCCCCTAGGGCTTACAATCTGAGAGACAGGAGCTGGGGGAGAGACATAGGAAGGGGAACAGAGGGAGAGACAAGGGGTCTAACATTCATGAAGATGCGAGGTCTCAAGTGCACGTACTTGGCTTGGTTACGATGAGAATGACAGCAGGCAGGTCCATGTGGCAAGGATAAGGGTAAACAGATCGTAGGTATAGGAATAGTGGCTCAGCAGGATAAAGAGTCAGACAGAGCAGAGCGAAAGAGGTGAGTTTTAAGGAGAGATTTGAAGGTATGAAGGGAGGGGGCAAGGCGGATGTGGACAGGGAGGGAGTTCCAGGCATGGGGGGCAGCAAGTGAGAAGGGACGAAGGCGCTTAGGGGAGCAGGGAAGGCGTGGAAGGGTGAGAGAAGGGACAGAGGAGGAGCGAAGTGCACGGGCTGGAGTATGGAGGGCGATAAGTGCAGAGAGGTAGGGGGGAGCAAGGTTGTGAAGAGCTTTATAGGTGAAGACTAGGAGCTTGTGCAGGATTCGTTCAGGAAGGGGAAGCCAGTGAAGCGAAGAGAGGAGGGGCTGCACATGGTCGAAGCGACTGGCGAGGTAGATGACCCTGGCAGCAGAGTTTTGGACAGAGATGAGGGGAGAAAGGTGAGACCGGGGAAGGCCAGTGAGAAGGAGGTTACAGTAATCGAGGCGAGAGATGACCAGAGCATGAACAAGAGTTTTGGCAGACGAGACAGAGAGAAAAGGGCGAATCTTAGCAATGTTATGGAGGGAGAAGCGACAGGATTTAGCAACAGAGTCAATGTAGGGTTTAAAAGAAAGGGCTGAGTCAAAGATGAAGCCTAGGCTACGGGCTTGGGGGACAGGCAGGATGGTGACTCCATCAATAGTTATTGACAGTGAGGAAGGAGAGGAAGGATGAGGGGGGAAGATAAGGAGTTCAGTTTTAGCCATGTTGAGTTTGAGTTGACGTTGAGACATCCAGGTAGAGATGTCAGAGAGACAGTTGATGAGACGAGCTTGAACAGAGGGAGAGAGAGAGGGAGTAGAGAGATAGAGTTGAGTGTCATCAGCATAGAGGTGGTATTGGAAGCCATGGGAGGCAATGAGTTTGCCTAAGGATGAGGTATAGATCGAGAAGAGGGCCAAGAACAGAGCCTTGAGGAACACCAACTGAGAGGGGGAAGGAGGAGGAGGCGGAGTTGGGGTTGCTGAAATTCCAGAGGATTTGAGTCGTGTTTGATTAGCAAAGTTGTGATTCTATGTCAAACCTGTTACAAATTTGCTTCCCAGCATGCATAGTTATGCAAATCAAGTTAATTATGCAAATATTAATGTTTGCGGTGAATTTGCAGAATTTGGCTTCACTGGTTGCAGAATTTAAGTTTTTTTGGTGCAGTGAACTCGGATCCCTGGCTTACCTGAACACCTCCACTTAATTTGCACAGCTGGGTGTGTGCACCCCTTGTCTGAATCATACCACAGCTCAGGGACTTGACACCAAATCCAATTCCTGGTCTTTGGAACAATTCCCTCAGTAGAATGGAAGAAGAATAACAAATGTGCATAATTAAGGATGCCATAATAGTTCAAACAATGATGAATGAGCCTCTGTAGACAAAGCTGACTCCAGCAATATTCCATCAACTGCAGCCCCAGTGATTTTGAACTGCTTTTAATTAGCAGAATACATGCAAATGAATCTCCATTAAAAACTCAAGCCTCCTATAAAAGGGAACTTGTGTTTTTGACCACCAGCCCTACTGGAGAGGTGATGAGAAGAGTGGCAAAACTAGGGACCTTGGCCATCTGTCACTGGCTATTTATTTAAATATATATGGCACAGTAGCAGGGACAGGCTTGCCTTGGGTAAATATTTACTGGTTTGAGGCCCAAACACTCAGTCACTTATAGGGAATCAGCATATCACAGTCTTTTATTTACATTAAAAAAACACTCCATATCTTCTATGCCACATCTTCATCATATACAGTCTCCATACCATCCTGACTAATGCTGGGGAAACAACCCCTCCAGCACCCAAGCCTTATCTATACTCCAACTCAGCCAGGCCTCTCTCTCTGTCTGGCATTTCTCCATCCTTTTAGCCAGGCCCAAGCTTCTGGCTCTTACTTGCAGAGTTTTACCCCAGGCAATGTCATCTGGGCTTACCCAGCTTCTTTGGGCTTCTGGCCCAGGCAGTCCACCCCATAACCCAACAAGCCTTCACTAGACCCAGGCAACACCCTCTGGACAGGCTTGTCTTGGCAGTGCTACGCATCACTGTCAGTCACTGTCCAGCTACAGCCTCTGAGCTCTTGCTCAGCTTTATATCTGTCTCTTATACACATCTAGATGTGTATAAGAGACAGATCCAACCCAACCCAACCCAATCCCTGCCTGCCAAATGCCTAGCCAAACAGATCTTACATTGTTTATGGAAGATGAGCAGGCTTCGGCTTAGACTGGGGTTGGGAATGTTCTCCCCCACCCCTTCAGTGGTGCCTTTTTGCCTGGTATAGCAACAGCTTTTATCTTGTAGCAGCTCCATACATTGTTCGGTTTTATCAGGTTCACAGACAATGGTGGTCATTAACACCATTAATATCGTTAATCCGGGAAGGGAAAAAGCTATCTGATGATAAAGAAAATGAAACTAAAAATTGAGATTGGAGGCCCCAACTCATTCATTGCTGGGGGCTGGGCCTGGGCCACCTTTTATGACTTTAACAAACTTGGAATAAGCAGGGCTATCAAAGAACAAGGAGGGATAACACCCAGGAGGTAGCTGAACACTAAATGAGGTAGGGCCACGTAGATGTGTTTGTGAGGGAGGATTCTTTAGCTGCTGAAAGACACTGTGGCTGCTTCCACCTGGGATCCTGCAAGTGTCTCTAAGACTTAAACCTTACAGCTGAAGTCATTGCACCAATTTGAGAACTTTGACTTTTAATAGGTTGTTTTAACTGGAACCATCAGTCCTGCACATACAAACGTGTACACAGAGCCCCTCACACAGACATCTTTTTTTCCCCAGCTAAGCCCCAAAGTGGGCTGTTACAAATTTCATATAAATACTTTAATAAAATAATAATAATAAATAAATGCACACACATTTATGCCAATTAGGGGTAGCATGAAGTGTACCTATTCCTCTTCATCAAACAGTGGAGGGTATGCACAGAGTTCAAACCCACACCTTTCAGTCTCCAGAGGCTGGAGCATCATGGGTGAGAGAATGAAGGAGTGTGACATACATAGGGGGCACTCTGAACCTGGTTGGTGGGCTGCATGTGATGGATGTGCAAGGTACTGGGTGCCAGTGGAGACTAAGGCCTGGGTGGCAGTTGGCCATGGGCTACAAAAGGCCCAACCCTTTCCTAGATAGAGGAAAGTTTAAATAAAATAACCTTGCTCTGGGAGTTGTTTATAGTACTGAAGGGAAGGACCAAGGGAAATGGTCCCAGGCTAATTTGGGAACTAATTTTCCTTAGTGGAGAATGTGGCACCTGGAAAGTAACTGACCGGTAGTGTCACTCAGTGCTGCAAGCACAATTGTTACTGAGGGCCTTTTTAAACAAGCAGGATTTCTCCTGCAGTTTAAACTTGCAGCTCTTGGACACCTCTGCTTGTGGGGGGGCAGGGCTTTAGATGTTTTGAGATGTGGTGCTTGGTGACTCCCAGGTGTTTTGAGATGTGGTGCCTGGGAGTCGCCCAGCTCCGCTGTTTCTAATGGCGCCGGACAACTTCTGGTTCACGGAGGAGCGTCTAAAGCCCCTCCATGGAGGTGTCCAAGAGCCACAGGTTTAAATTGCAGGAGAAATCCCGCTTGTTTAAAAAGGCCCTCAGTGAAAACAGACAAGATGAGGGAATGCTATGCCTGCCACGGCCTGCCTAGCCCAGAGACTCCCTGGCGCATCTGTTTGCGGGCTGCCAGATGTGTACCGGCTACTTCCCTGGCCTGGCTAGGTGACTTGCCCAGATATGGTCCCACAGATGATTCCAGGCCCACAGCCTAGGCCTGGTGGGCCAAGGGCCACCCAGGTGGGCCAACGTGGGCTATAGTGGACCCACACATCTGTTAGCGGCCCACCCCCCCTAGAGATCATTGGTTGCCATGCTGGGCAGCCATGACTGCCAGTCATGACAGGGGCAGGGCACTGGGGATACACAGAGGGTAGGGCTGCCTGGCCATGTGTCTGTCTGTTCCTCTGCCAGGGGTGGGGTGGGCTTGCTGTCCTGCCCAGTTGGGCACATGACAGTTCAATGCCCTGACCTGATCAGGGGTGACTCCCCCTATTTGGGCGCTGTAGCTGGCACACTGGCTGCACGTATGTTTTGACCCAAAGATGAAGTCCCTTCCAACTCTCCATTTCTATAAAGGTTTGTGTCAAGTTCAGCTTCTCCTGTCTGCTTATCCCTAATCAGGACTTTGGGATCAGGACTGGCCTTCACACCTCTGCTGCTGGGAAAAAAAAAATAATATTTTCTTTCCATAATGGCCTGTAGTTTTTTCCAGAAGATTTTGCTGGACCTCAGTGTAGAAGGTTGTGAAACACTGCCCTGACTCACTCTCTCTATTAGACTGGTAGTGTGGCCAGTGGAGAGTAATGATTCTTACAGGCCAGAGCCTCAGGCTTTCTATTGCTCTCCAAGGCCTTGTTTTATGTTTTCATTGCCATGAACTCCAGCCAGAAGTAGTTGATGATCATCTATCAGAAAAGACGTGGTAAAGAACACAAGCAAATATTATGGCTCAAATGTTGTGGTTGTGTTATGTTTATTAGTGATAACCATGATGTATGCCTTAGTGCATATTAGTCACAGCTTCCTGCCTCCTGGAAAGTTGCCACTTGGTGCTGCAGAGTCTGTATGTCACATGTATCTCATCAAGGGCACGCCAAATAAATAAACACTGGGAAAATTGCATGCAAGCTAGAACTGAATTAGCTGCCTTGCAATCAGGGCAGCTTCCAAAGAACATGGAAAGAGAGCAGAGTTTAATGCACTGGGACCTGTTCTTTGATCAGATTAACTAAGTAGAGAGAGCTGCATTAATGGTGAAATGAATAGGTGGTTTGCTCATGAAATAATATACACATCCATAATGTATATTAGTTCAGTTCAGTTATTTAATTAATTTGGTCCCTTCATTTTGATGCACAATAAACCAAACAACCAAATAGACCAACACCCCAAATAATTGAATAAACTGAAGAGCCAAATTTGAAAATATTCATATTGGTTATCTGAATGAAGTGGGACAAATACATTTAGATTCAGTTAAGTGGCCCAATTCACAGATAATGTATTTGCATCAAATATTTATTTCTGCACTGCACATTGTTTGATATTACCCTGACTCATGGCAGTATAGTCATTAAGATTCAACTCTTACAGGAAAAATTGATAAAGGATTAAGGGTGTTAAATCATTGAATCTAAGGGTGTTTTCAGACGTGACGGGGCCAGTTGGCCCCGTCACGAAAACAATAAAGTCATCCCCTGCCGGGACGACCTCGTCACACCCTAACAGACGTGCCGGGGTCGTCCCGGTGGGGAATTGGGGAGGGGGCGGGGCCGCGTGGTGCAACGTGTGGCCGCATGGCCCCGCCCCCTCCACGCTCCCCTCCGTCTGCCCTCTGTGGAGATGGGCGGGCGGCAGGGCCAATGCGGCCACAGCGTCTGGCCGAATCCGCCACAGCCCGGAATCCCGCCGGTGCTTCCGGGCCGCCAAACAGACGTGCGAGTCACAGTGACCACAGGTGGGTATTCACCGTGGTTCACTGTGATCTCGTAACGTCTGAAAATACCCTAAGTATCAGGAATGGGGAAAGGACCCAAAGGAGAGAGTAGCCCCCTCCTCTTCTCCTCACTGTGGATTTATATTGCTGTGGAAGGACTTTTCTAAATGTTTTATAGTGGCATCATCACAGCCAAAAAGCCAAGGGACCTTATCCATATTTTTCTGGGTTAACCACCCCATTTTGGGGTTGTGTGGGCTTCTTGGAGGATAGCCATGTGGTTATTGTAATGCATGGAAAAACTTAACCACCTTTAAACTGCATTCAGTTCCAACCTGTGAGCCTGAAAATTACCTTCCGAGGTTCCATATTCCTTCTTACTCAGGAGTTTTTCATTGGCTTTGCCCAGTGTACAAGTCGAGAGGTTTCTGATTGCCACAAGTGCAAATCCCATATGGAATCTGAAATTAAACCACATTCTTTATCTGTCTGGCACCATCGCTGGAAATACATTTTATGGGATACAAAGATGACTAACAATTTGAAGATGCATGCAGCTGAATGGATCCTGGTTTGCCCTTCCACAGTTGTAAAGGTGGTTAGGTGGACTTAAATGTTGTAACTGATGTTCAGGTAAGCAGATATGGTTCAAAACAGGATTATTTTTCAATGAGGTCTAGGTGTGGGGGTGGCCCTCAGTTTGGCTTGGTACACCAAAAACTATTGCCTGTAGTGCTGCCTGAGATTCTGAAACAAAGTTGGGGAGAGTGACTTCAGGCTGTTTTTATTTGGCTCCTTTCAATTTCTTGGATCTGGCGCATAATTCCAGTCCCTTCTCTTAAGCATTGAAAGTGTGAGCTCAGGGGAAAGGGAGCAGAGATGAGGGCAATTCAAGAATAGGGGATGGGTGGATGGATCCATGGCATAGATTTATGATCTGTCCTCTCCCATTCCTTGACCCCATATTAATCACACTCCTTAAATGCCTCCTGCCTAACTCCTATCTGGCCTGGAGAGGTTGTACTAGGTCTCAAAGTGGCCTGTGGGTGGGAAAAGGTTTTCCACAGCTATTTTAAATAAACCACCTTTCTTTCCCCATCTTCTGGGCTCCCAGAAATAGCAGGCTTCCTGTTGCTGCTTGTGTTGGATGCTCCTTCGTGGAGGAAAATGCTTATTTGGGCCAGGTATTTGGGCCAGGGAGCTTTATGGAACCACCTCTTCCACTTGGGTGTGATTGTAATAAAGCAGGCCTGCCCTGTGGAATGTTATGTGGCATCAGGGCCAGGCCCCATAACCATAGTCCCTGGCAGCTCTCCTTCATCAGTGCTCCTTGATTTACACAGAAACACAATAGTGCTTGTGCACTACTATGTGCACTATTGTGCACTACTATGTGCACTGCACAATAGTGCACTGCACATAGTATCTTCCAGCTTACATCCAGGCTCTCAGCTGTGGGCCTGGTCAGCTCCCCAGAGAAATTCATCCATCTATCCATCCAGTCAGTTGGGCTTCAGCTCTGTTCTCTACAAGAGCCAGGCACCGACTACCACCAGTGGTTGTTCAATCACAGTGAGACTTGAAGCTTCTCTTTTATCCTCCCGGTTCCTCCCTTCTACAGGAGCAGAGTTGAATTTCCAGTAGTCTGATGACCCCTTGCTGCCAATGCAAGTTTTCCCCACCCCACAATTTTTCGAGATGATGCTAATGGGTTTCAGGGAGCAAAATCTTGACTGAAAAGTTGGTAGTTTTGCACTGTCTGCTGTTGTAACTAAAGCTAAAATGAATATCAATGGGAAAGATAATCTAATTCACCTGTTTGAATAAGGTCCAGTGAAACAGATACAAAGTGTTATGCATTTCCACTTTATTTACCTATTTCCAACGTTCATTTCAATTTCCCAGTTAGTTTTTATTTTCTTCTTTTGGTCATTTTATTTTGAATATTTGGTCTAATAACTAAATATCAACATGTAAATAACAGAATTAAACAACAAAATAAATAATAATAATAATTAATAATAAAATCAAAGGATCCAAAATGAAATGTCCAAATTTGTTTCAGGTGTAGTGGCCAATGTCGGAGACAGGATGCTGGGCTCGATGGACCATTGGTCTCACCCAATATGACACTACTTACTTTTATTCTAATATTCAGATGGATATCTGAAAATGCAAATATCTGAGTAAAACATCTGCTATTTGTTTCACTTCTAAGATATTCATTTAACTACAACTTCATCTTCTAGTTCATTGTTTCTTCTGTGCCAAAGAAGGCAACCTCATTCCACATATAATCACTGGAGGAAATTTCATGTCGAGGCCCCAATCTTACAAATATCCTGCTATTTAAAACTCCATTCAGCATTATTGGGAAGACTCCAGCCTTCTGTGAACTTTCCTTGTCGACTGCAAATGCTGCTGGAAGCAGACATTCTACTTTCCCAGTGTCAGATTTTCTCTCTCCAAGTCACTAATTTCCTTTGCTGCCCACTCATCACATTTTCCTTTTGGATGTTGTCCTTTGCTGAGAAACTACAAAGTTTTACGATCAGATTGCACCATGAAAGCCATCTCCAGCTTTATGGGGAGTGTTACTGATATTGGTTCAGGAGCATATTTGCATAGGAGCATATTTGCATAGGAGGCACTTTTCAGAGGTAATCTTCAGACTGTAGTCAGAAGCCAAAAAGCAGATGGGGAAAAAATTAAAATCAAAGCAGAGAGTATGCAAGATGAATTGGCTTAAAAGTGGATGCATTTCTGTCTGGCTATTGTTGATGGTTAAAATTGTCAGCTTGTATGCTTGTGCTGCAGCAATGGGTGGGAAGGCCACTTTGAAAATGAATACACGCTCTGTAGGCTGGATAGGCAAGGGTGCTAAAAGAGTGTTCTTATGAAGGGGAGGGAAGAAGAGGACTGAGATCGTGGATCTATGCTGGTGGTTTGCAGAAGGCACTTCTACCATTTCCCTACCATTTTTGTCCCCCTCCCCCAGTTATTTTATTAAAAATTATTAAAGTCACTGTGCATGGGTAAAATGACCTCTGGACCATTCTGTGTGCATGAAGTCTGGCTGCTTTTTTCCAAAATGGCACTGATGCTGGTGGTGCCATTTTGGAAAAGGTTGCGCATGTGAAATAGCAGCCATAATAATCTCAGAACCATTTCCAAGATAGAATAGATATTGCTTTACATCCTAAATTCCTACCTAAGATAGTATAAGTAAGACAGTTGTGAGAATGTGGCACTTTTTACACGGACCTCTCCCAGCCATGAACACGCAGATTTCTGTGTGTTCATGGGTGGGGGATTCCCCCTGTGAACAATGCGGTGCACGCACCCACAATGAGTGGGGGTGTGTGCGCATGCCCGCCTAACATGCATCCCCACTCACCCGCCACTCATCCCCACGCATGGAATAATAGGTGGTTACTACGTGAGTGCGGAGTACAGTGCAGGTGCAGATGAGTGGGGTGAGTGGGGATGTGTGTGCAGATGTGTGCATGCCCTGCCCACACACCAGCACACCCACCGACCCCCCCACCCGGCAGAGCCATGTAAAAATAGCCTATGAGGAGCCACTCAAAGAACAGAAGGTTGCTGCCTTGTAAACAAGGTTCTTCAAGATGGCTGTGAACATTCTCACAACACCTACCCTTCCAGCCCCGCATGGAATTTTCTTATACTCCTAGAAAGGGTTGGATGGATCTGTCATTCTGAGGGGGAGAGTGCTTTTTATCCTAGAGGAGTTCCCTCAAGACCATTACGTGATCTATTATTTGAACAGGATGAGCATGCACAACCCAGTTGTGTGAATGTTAGGCGCCATATCGAAGAACCTTCTTTAAAAGGCAACAACCTTCTGATCACTCACATGGGGAGGAGTTGTTTGTAAGCAAACAGCTTTATCGCCCAGTCCCATGGTGTCCCGCTGCTGCTGATACTGCTGTGCTACTAGCAGGCAGAGGCAGGTGAGGAGTGGGAACCAGAGCCAGGGAGGGGAGGCAGAAGAACTTATTGGGGGAGAATCTGGCTGCAGCTTGTCCCCCAGCCAGGCAAGCGCGGGGCTCCAGCTGGCTGCGGGACCATGTGTGGCTGCACATGTGGTGCAAAATGGCCATTTCTGCCTCTCTTTATACACCCTGTTCCAAAGTGACATGTCAACACCTTGACCATAAGGTGTCAGTGACTCACCTGTGTGATCTGACTGGGGTGAGTGGGGCTATTCTTCAATGGTTCTGTTCTTTCCTAGCTGAGAGATCCCAGAGGGTGGTGCTGGGCGACTATTCATTGTCTCCCTGGGGCTTCCCGTATTGAGTGCCGCAGGGTTCTATTCTGTCCCCCCTCCTGTTCAACATGTATATGCAGCTTCTGGGGTTTGGGGTGCACTGCCATCAATATGCTGATGACACCGAGTTCTACCTCCTTGTTTTCATCTGACCCAGGTCCGGCAGTCTTGGTGCTTTACCGGTGTCTGGCAGCTGTGGGGGACTGGATGAGGGCAAGTTGATTGAAACTGAATCCCAGAAAAGCAGAGGTGATGCTGGTTGGTGGGGCCAGTGATCTTGGGAGGAGGGTTTCCAATCATAGATGGGGTTCGCCCTCTTCTGGTTTCTCAGGTCTGAAGCCTGGGGGTGCTCCTAGATCCATAGTTGTGCTTGGATGCTCAGGTGGTGGCTGTGACTGGGGGTGCCTTCCACCAATTACATCTGGTTAGAAGGCTCTGGCCCTGTATTTCTAATTCTGACCTTCTACCATCATCCATTCTTTCATTACCTCGACACTAGACTACTGTAATGTGCTCTACCTGGGGCTGCTCATGGTGACAATCTGGAAGCTGCAGCTAGTGCTGAATGTGGTGGCCATACAGGGCTAGACTGTCTCCAGTTCTGTGTGCACTGCACTGGCTGACAATAGTCTTCTGGGCCTGATTCAAGGTGCTTGTTTTAACCTTTAAAGCCTGTGGCAGCCTCCTTGGCTCAATCCTCCTGATACCACCCTCTATGGGGAATTAGTGGGGTTCCTACCACCAGTGTCTCCCTTGGGTTAGCTTGGGCAGGTGGGCTTTAGTACTGATCCCCCTTCTGCCCCTCACAGTCAGTCCCAATCCTCACTTTGGTAGGGGCTTCTCCCACTAACAGGTGGGTCCCCCGGGGTTTCCTCCCTTGCTTGCCAACCCACCCAAGCCAAACCTCCAACAACCTAGATTGATTACACCCAAGTCTCCCGCAGTGCTCCGTGTTGGGCTTGCTGGGTGGGCTTTGGGGTGCACTGTTGTTGGGCTTGCTCTCTCCTTTAGGGTAGAGCTCTCAGCTCCTCTCCAATTTCTGTAAGCTCAGACCAACCTTCGCCATTTTCTTTGCAGTTCCCTGGGTTTTCACTATTCCTAGCCCAGGTGTTGGTCACATGCCTCATCATCATGAGAGTCTCTAGATCTTAAAGGGTCACTCCTTGAGTACCTGTGGCTCTTCTACAAAGCCCTACATGGCTTGGGTCCCACTTAACTAAAGGAAAGCCTCATTCTCTGGGCCCTAAGCCAGCCTCTGTGCTCTCCTTGAGGTCCCGCATTGTTGGTGGATGGCCACCATGAGGACGGCATTCTCGGTGGCTGCACTGCTGCTGTAGAACTCCCTCCTGGAGGAGGTCCACCTCTGCTCAGATTTGCTCACCTTCCAGCAGCTATGTAAGACTTTATTGTTCTGCCAGGTGTTTGGAGAAGGAGACGGGTAGGGGGGAGATGTGTTGTTTTATTTATATTTTGTTACAATTTTTTTTATTGATGTTTTATACTTCTTTATTGTTGTGAGTCTCCTGAGCTACCTGAGGCAGGAGGGATGGGATATTAAGATTTAATAAATTAAATTAATTAAATTAAATAAAGGTTTAATCTAGGAGCCGCTTGCCTGCAAGAGCAGGGTTGATTGGCAACTCTGTAACAGGCTGAATAAAAGGCCCTGGGTGCAGCAATGTTGGACATATTGGTATTTGGACACCACAGGCAATTAGAAGCCAGAATAATGGGATATACTAAAATGAATAACATGGTTGGGGGGAGACATGGAATGCTCATTGGGAACAATAGAAGAAAGACAAATGCCAAGTATGGAAATGTGAATAACAATATGCGTGACTGGGCTGTAAAGCAAAACAATGGAGCTGCATCTTTAATAGAGAATGGGAATAAGGGTGTGTGTGGAATGACAAAAAGGAGTCAGCGAAAGGAGGTGGAACAACAGAAAGAAGGATACAGAGAGATGTGGACAGAGTGACAGACTGAGTGGAATGATAAGGAAGATCCACAGGAATGGTTTGAATGACAGGGAGAAGGCCATGTGGATTGGGTACAATAGCAATGGATGGAATGATAGGAGGAATGTCATGACAAGCAGGTAGAAGGTCACGGTTCTGTGTGAAATGATAAGCAATTGGGAGGAGTGATAAAAAGGCCATGGACAGCATTCCTATCATTCCATCCAGTCTCTTGCTATTGCACCCAAATCCTGTAGCCTCCTCCCTGTCATTCCAGCCATTCCACTCTCTCTCTGGTGTCTTCCTCATCATTCGCCTCCCCCCTTTCAAAGATGCAATGACACTGTATTATTTTACAGCCGTTGAAGACGGATGTCATTATTATTGTCTCCGTTGTTTCCAATGACTATTTTAGGACATTTATTTAAATGTGCTCAGAATCATTATTATTAAGCCTTTACATAGCACTTTCAGTGTCCTTTTTATGAACTCCAAGATGAAGGAACAAAAAACACATGGAAAAAAATCCTTAAAATCCTGAGATTCCCAGTAACATCAGTTCAACAGGGATATCACGCACAAAAAAGAAAAGAGCACCACTATTTCCTCCTTCCAGAAACACTAAAAAGCTGTGCAAGACTATGAAAAGCAGGTATTTTGAAGTTTTCCTACTGCAGCAGGAAGATTGAATATAAGT
Organism: Sphenodon punctatus; assembly: GCA_003113815.1. Classification (NCBI taxonomy): domain Eukaryota; kingdom Metazoa; phylum Chordata; class Lepidosauria; order Sphenodontia; family Sphenodontidae; genus Sphenodon; species Sphenodon punctatus. The sequence goes on from QEPC01007647.1 coordinate 1,379,142, forward strand.
TGCAAAAAAACCTTTCAATTCTGACTGCAATTTTTCCACTACACCCAGAACCTTGTCAGTGAGCCCAGAAAATATCCCCCCAAATTTTAATATTCAAAGTTCATCAAAAAGTTTTCCTAAGCATCAGAACACACAGGGAGAAGGGGCAAAATTCAACAGGACTATTGCAACAAAAAAGAACATAATTTTTTCCTTCCAGAAATGCTATAGGACCACACAAAGCTGCATTCAAAGCAACTATAGTTTTCACACTACAATAGAAATACTGAATATAACAAGTCAGCAAATAAATCCTTTTGAAAAACGTCAGTTCTACTACTTCTACCACACTAAGTGAGTCTAGAAGATATCCCAATTAATTTAATTATCATTCAGGGTTCAGCAAAAAGTTTTCCAAACATCAGATCACTTGGAGGGAGGAGAATAAAAAAAGTCTTCAGATACTTTTTAAAGGTGAGGAGGAAGGAACTGATATGTACATCTGGAAGGAACGAGTTCCTCACTGAGGGACCCAGCATAGCAAAGGCCCAATAGAATTGCTCACCAACTTAAGGCATGATGGAGAGATCCCCAAACAGTGGGTGCCATGGCACTTGTTAATGGACTCTAGGAGCAGGTCTTCAATACAGTTTTGCAGAAGATTTCACAGGAATTGTTTGAGGTGCTTTAAACT
>QEPC01007647.1:1382220-1394493 GCA_003113815.1 Sphenodon punctatus
TGGGAACTCCTTGCTGCTGGGTTGTGCCAGTGTTTTCCTGTGCTTGGGGTTTATACGTTATTCATTTGAAGCTTGATGTGCATTTTAGACTGTGTTTTATTCCATCTGTGGGAACTCCTTGCTGCTGGGTTGTGCCAGTGTTTTCCTGTGCTTGGGGTTTATACGTTATTCATTTTAAGCTTGATGTGCTGCTGGGTTGTACCACTGTTTCGCCACTGTTTCCCTGTGCTTGGGGTTTATACATTATTCATTTTAAGCTTGAAGTGCATTTTAGACTACTGTGTTTTCTTCCATCTTCTGATGTTCACCCTGGGAACTCCTTGCTGCTGGGTTTTGCCCTGGCTCCGCCCACTGTTGCCCTGGCTCCGCCCACCGGCTCGCCGGAGGCTTTGCCACTGGCGGGCCGGATGGCCTTACTGCCCCTCCAAACTAAAAATCCACCAGCCACCCCTGAAGAGAAGCATCCACATCACAGATCTGTTCCCTATCCTTTCTCCTCCTGAGAGCACTTCACTCCTCAAGCACACTCCTCACCAGGAGAAGGGGGGAGTCCAAACAAGGGAGTGAGTAGAAGGAGAGGGAGACATGCAGACTCATCCGATTGCACCTCTGGCTGCCATTTTCCTCAGCTCCACTTGGTTGAGCTGGGCTCTGAGGGGAGGAGGGAAGGTGGTAAGCATGGCTCGGCTCCAACCACCGTCTTCTGATTCTTTTCTCTGCTGTGATTGGCTGGGGGCACTGACTCATTGCCCCTCCAGTCAGGCTGATTGACTGGGGAGGTCCATAGGGGACTACAGGGAGTCCCTGAGCCCCTGCCTTCAGCCCCTCCCCTAAGCTGAACTACGGCACAAGGCTGGGGTTTCTATAGCCCTAACCTTCTTTGCTGGAGCCCCGCCAGTCTTGCTTGTGCAGTGCAGCCCAGGGAAGGCTTTTCCATCCCAGAGCTGCTGTTGCAGCCCTCTGGTTCACCATTAAAGCAGGTGTATGTAAAGAAGACAGAAGCAGAGAGCAGACTTCTTTTATTATGATAATGTAGGGCAGCAGCAGCAGTGAGGGCTGGGGAGCTCAGCAAAGGAAGGGCATTGCACCTTTCAGTCCTTCTGACCCACTGCCCCCGAATATGTCCTAACTCTGAGGAATGGCAGCAGCAGCCTGAGGTGGAGAAGCTGGTGCTAGCAAGCATGAGGAAGCAGTAGCTGCCAGTGGGAGCACTGGAGAGGCAGCAGGAATCAATGGGAAATCACACCCACACATCTCCTCTCCCCAGTCTATAGAATTGGCAGCAACAGCAATGGAGGGAGAGTTGCAGGCAGTAGCACAGATACAGCATGGTAGGAGGGATCAAGGACAACAGGGACAGGTAGTACAGCTTGTTCCCTCTCAAGGGGTTTCTGCCCCTTGTGGGCCCTGATCCAGCCGCACCACCTATCCCCATTTTTATAGCCATGCCCCTGGACCTTTGCAACCTATAAGGGTTTGGTGGCTATGGCTGGGGTTATATATGATATGGGGGCAACAGGGAGCCTTCTGGGTATCCCAGAGAGTGTGGGGTTGGGAGAGGCATCAGGTTCCTATAAAAATTAATCTAGTCATGGTTATATCAACTGCTAAACCCTGCCCAACTCCCATCCTGATCACAGGTGCTTTGTTCCCTCCCTCTAGTAGAAACCCACTTCTTTCATCAGGCTTTCCATATCTCCTCACCTCCATAGATTGCTCATTAATGCTTCTCCCCATGCTGTTTTATCCTTCAGGATCCCCCTCCTTCTCTTGTAACTAAGCTAAGACTGTTCATTGCCTGGAAAATGTATTTATTTATTTAACAGATTTTTTACCCTGCTCCTCCTGCTAAAGCAGCTCGGGCATATATAGATATAGATATAAACATAGAACAATCCAGTCCACCATGGGGGATGTTAAAGAAATAAAAAGAATGAAATAAACAAAAGAACCCCACCCCACGAAACTCCCTTGCCAAAAGCCTGGTAGAACAACCTGGTCTTACATTGTCGGCAGGAAGAGGAGAGATCCGGGGCCACCCAGGCCTCCACCAGGAGGGAGTTCCACAGCCTAGGTGCGTCACCGAGAACGCCCTCTCCATAGTCTCCCCCTGAGTCACTCGGGGGACCTCAAGAAAGGTGCTCCTGGAAGACCGCAGGGGCCGATCCAGAAGCCGAGGGGAGAGGTGGTCCCACAGATATTGCTAGCAGCACTATAAAAATATACTTGTACGTCAAGGTTTAAATAGCTAGTGGAGCAGAGAAATCTACCCAGCATTTCAAAAACTAAAAAAGGCACTGGTGTGATATCTGAAGACATGCTGTAGGGATGGAAATTTGAATTCCAATGGTTGTGTATCAATGGGAAACTTTGCCGATGAGAAATAGGTAAATAGGCCAACAGTGCAAATAAAAATAACCTAAAGAGGCTATGCACACTCAAGGGAATCTGTTTAACTGACAGTTTGCAATTGCACTTAGAATCTGCTCACAAATGAGCAGCAGAAGAGCAAGAGTCTCAGAAGACAATAGTGAAGGCTGGATTCTCCCAGCTACTGTACTAATTAGATGATTGGATGCTAATCAGGAAGGTGCCAGTTGCTTACACTGCTTCTTATTTTAAAGGAAATTAGGTTACCTTTTGCTTTGGTTATTTCATCTTACGGAAGGGAGATATATGGCTGCTCAGGATGTTCTGGTCTGTGGAGGAGCCCCCCCTCCCAACACACATGGCTCAGGAGTAAACAATAAACAACAACATATACAGTACATAACATAAGGACCCACAAAAGAGAGTCCTGCCCCTGAGGAACATTTTATGTTTATTTAAGCACTACACATTAGTTATGATAACATTTCCTTTCTTCTAATGGGTGAGTCAGTGTGTGTCCTTTATAGTTCCTATGTTAGAAGGGGTTCCTGCTGTTAGGAGCAGAATAAAAAGGCTCACACCTAATTCTGGCTTTTTCTTTTCCTTGTGGTTTTAAATCCATCCTTAATCTTTCAATTCTTAATTTAACCTGTACTTGTTTTTGAAATGGAACTAGTTCCCTAACAAACAAAAAATATTTTGGTGACTATTACAGGTAATGGCAAACGTGTTCAGTGGCTTCACGGGAATGATGGTGAAGTCTGGGTCTGGATTATGGGAGAGGCCCCAGAAGACAAGCCATATGAGCAGATTTCAGAGGAATTGATGGCAGAAAGAGCCAGGCAGCAAGCTCAGAAGGAGGCAGAAGAACTATGGTGAGGATTTATACGATGAAACTACAGACATAACTGGCACAAAAGTTTGGAAACTTTGAAGATGAGCAGAGAAAGTAGGGTTTGCCTTGTTGGTCCCAATTATTGGCAATAGAGAGACAAACTAGTAAAGTGATATATTTTATTGGCCCAACTACAGTTGGTGGAGGTATGCAAGCATTTGGACCACAGCAGAAATGATGAAATTTTACTACTTTTTTCCAGGGTATTTTTTTGCAAATACAACTAACGTTTCCATCTCAACGCTATTGGCTATTTTTTATTTTTGTTTAAGCTATCACTTTTTTCATGTTTGGTATAATTCTCTTGCTAGAAAACCCAATCTTTTGGCAAGCATTTTGTTTGCCAAAAATGTTTTTCCTCTCTCACTCAAATGGAAAACAATCTTTTTTTCTTTTCTTTTTTTAAAGGGTCATTTTTGCAACTTACTTTTGAAATGGAAACTATGCTAAATATTGCTAATATTATCAATGTGTTGCTACTTGAGCAAAATAAATCCAACCAGCTCATGATAGGAGGGTTGATAGATTATAATTTTATAGCATGTTCCTCAACTGGGGCAGTGTGCAAACTAGCAATTAGCATGGGCACAAGTTGCATTCACTTTAGTGGGACATTTACTCATGTTAGCTCCTAGCAAGTGCTATGCATGTTATCCCATAAGAGGATCACCCCTATTGTGAGTGATGCCCTCTCTCATGCCTGTTTGTATAATATAAAGCCACCATTCTGTTTTGTATCAAATTGAACATTCAGGAATTATTTACATCGTTTTGAATATGAAGACCCATTACTTAATTGGTAAGTATGATCTATCTGTATGATCATGGAAGTCCCGCGTTCAATCCTGGTGTAATTGTGTGGACTTCATCTAGGCATCTCTTTGTGGCTTGCTGTCCAGTTGTAAGAGGGGAGTGTCAGTAGCAGGCTTGGCCATGAACTGGCTAGGGTTAGAAGAGATGAAAGTGGCTCAGTGGAAGAGGAGTAGTGTCCAGCCGTGACATTCCCTCAGCCTTTTGAGAGATGGGGATTTTTATTTAGTCACTTTCCAAGTGTTGTCATACTGTTGTCTTCTTTCATAGATTCTTGCACCCTTCCATTAGCCATTCAATTTGAATACACTTTTTAGCAATGCTGGTAGTGGAGTTGAAATGAGTAGAAGACTTATTATTCATGGATATTATTCACATTTTCAAATAGCCCTCCAAATGAGCATTTGAAAAATACCCACAATCACCAAAATTAGTATTTGCATATCTGTATTTTGGATATTCTGTTTCAGTTTTATTTATTTTCCCCTCCCCAGTATTTGGTTAAGTTGTTTTTGTTTTCAGTTATTCCAGTAATGGTTACATCATTGTTGACAATTGTGCATGGGGCATAGTGCTAATGTTGCTGAAATGCCATAAACAAAATACTTAAATGAAACAAAACAAAAATAATTGGACCAAAGCCCCCAAACCAACCCCAAATAATTAAAATAGATAGTTAGAAGAAGGAAAAGGGTAAGAATTTTTATACACTTTGTCATTTTTGGTTTGGGTAGGATAAATTTGACAGGTTTGCTCAGTTTTTCAAATATTTGTTTAAGCTTTAGCTGTAAGAAAGATAATGCAAAGCTTGTCTATTTTTTTTTCCTTTCCCATTCCTGAACATCACTTTCTACCTTTTTCTCCCTCCTTTATTTCTTAAAGGAAGCAAAAGGAAGCTGAAATTACAAAGAAATTCCGGGATGCTATGGCAAAGGAGAAAGCTCGAATATTAGCAGAGAAGTGGAAAATAGAAACAGAAGACCGCAAAGCAGCCAAACTAATGGAAGAAAAAATCCAGGAGGAATTTCAGGTTTGCTCAGAACCATCTTTAGGTTAACGTTTCCTGTATTGGGCTTGTCTACATGAGGAGACAAACCAGGGGTACTTCCATTTGTGGAAGTTAGTGACCTTGTTTCAGAGTTTTCCCACAGAATAGGGGTAAATTCTGAACCCAAGGTAATGTATTTGGTAATGTAATGTGTTTTCTGTAATTGGCAGAGTGGTAATACCACCTGTAGCTTGCAGCAGGTGTGGAAGCCACTGAGAAAGTTAATGCTCCTGCACTAACTGTGGGAAGAGTTATTGCTCAAACCTAATTTATGGTGAGTATTTTAATTTATGGAAAATTGCTGCTTAACATGATACCTAGGTTGATTGCACCCTGATTCTTTCATCACTGTCAGTCCTGGTTTGAGCTTGTGCATCGTTGGGGTGAAAGCAATGCCAGGAGATATACGAAATGGAGCAGGAAGATAATATCCATGGCTTCTCCTCTGAGCACAGGTACTGATTATGCAAATAGTCAGTATGAAATTTATTGCTCTCCTTGTCTTGAAGATGAGAGAATGAGAACCTGGGAGTTTATGTCTGCATGTGATAATGGAACTATACCTGTCAAGTGGTTTTATTAGACAATGTGCTCTAAGCAAAATAACTATTATTTGCAATACTTCACCCCTGCTCCTTAGAAAGCAGAAGCCACTTGAACTACAACTCAGGTACTCTCATTCACATTGTAAACTGATGCTCACTCTGTGCTAGTAGGTACTAGAATCAAATTACACTTCTCTCAAGCACTATATAGGCTGAAGTTCTTCAAACTTTGTGTCTCTCTAATATTCCAAAGAAACATCCTGAAAACAGGGTAACAAATGACCAAAGGATAATTTCCTTAGCCAGTCATCACAGCTACCAGTGTTTTTCTGTGGCTAATTTGTTCTAATGCTTTTGATATGGTTCTAGGGTTGCCGCTTATGGTGGTTTTTTACCTGAGACTCCCATAGGCCAAAATGGAAATGTCATGTAAAAAACAACCAAAGGTGACAACCCTATATGGTTCAAATCCCACTCCCACTGAAGTGACTGAGACACTTTTAAATTTGCACTTGTGTCATTGGCCTCATGACCAAGATTCAGATGTCTGACTTCTCCTATTTTAGCTTTAGTTCTGTCGAGGAATTAGGAAAAGGTACGTGTTCAGATGTTCACATGCCAAAAATCTACGCAAATGCCTCGTGTATTATCACTTGGTGCTTATCGCTGAGGTATGAATGCCTGTACTAGATTGTAAATATGGGTGTTTTCCAGTGAAACTTGTCCATGAATCACTGAAGATTTCCCTCATGGTAGAAATGTTCACATGTTACACAATAAGTCCCTGGATTGTGAAAGTCTGTATAATCTAGTCGATAAGGTGTTGAGCTTGGACCTGAGAGACCTGGGTTCAAATCTTGACTTAGCCGTGAATTCACTGATTGGCTTTGGGCAAGCTGCTGTCTCTCAGCCTCAGTTCCCTTCTGTTAAAAATTAGAATAAAAATTATCCCCCTACGTAGGTGGTTGGTAGGGCTGAAACAAGCAGCAAAATTCTTGTGAGTAATTTCACCATATCAGAAACTGGGATCCATTTCCTGATGTTTTCCCAATACCAATATGATTTCTCAAATCTCTCAATCCATGAGATATTGTCCCGATTTACTGACTTTCTGTCTACCATTTATTGAATACTGCAATTTACTGAAGTTGACAGCAAAGAGATAAACATCAAAATGGTAAATGGAATCCTGGTAAATGGAAATTCAGTAAATCAAGAAATGAAATGTTGTGCAAGACATTGAGTACCGAGAGGTTCTTGATTCAACTGAGATGGTATCAGGAACTGGAATTTTGACAAGAATTCCCAATTTTGCAAAATCTTGTTTCAACCTTAGTTGTCATGAGAATGAACTATATAAGGATTGTAAAGCATACTGGAAATGTTATAGAAATGATAATAATTATGACCTTGTGCTTTACTATTCTTTCCACTGGTTTTACCACTTTAAATTGCAACATCTGAAAGCATAATTAGGGTATGCAATAGGGATGTGTCGGCCTTAACCTTGAATCCCCACCTTCTGGGTTTCTGGAGCAGTAGCTGGCCCATCAGTGGCACTGCCTCAGGCTTTTCAGCCCAGTCACTCTCCCCATATCTCCTCCCTGCCTTGTCCTGACCATGTCCCTTCTCCTATCTATCTTGTCTGTGCCCCGTCTCCCAGCATCCTGGTTGGCTGCCAGCAGGTATAAAAGGCATACTGGTAGCAACGGGAAGCTGGGTGGAACAATACTCTCATGTCTTGTCCATGCCCTGTACACTCACTCACTGTTCTGAACCTGCTTTGTTCTTATACCGCATTCACACCTTACAACGGTGCGGCAGCGGCACTCCTAGGAGCAAAAGATGTGGTGGAGGAAGGAGGCAGAGACCAGCAATACTTCCAGTGCTAATGGGGTTTTACCGTGACAATGCTCATGAATGACAGGGCTCAAAATCTAGCCCAGTCATTTACAAGCATCGTTATGGCAAAAATGCATTTGCACCGAACGTTATGCCGGCCTCCGCCTCCTTCCCCCGCCATGTCTTTCACTAGCGGGAGTGCTGCCGCTGCGCTGCCATAAGGTGCTTTAGTTGTTGTCTTGTCCTGCTGTTGTTCTTGCCTCACACCCTGCTCTCAGTCCTTGTCTTGTCCCCCTCTAGTTGTACCTTATCTCTTGCTTCCTTGTTCCCCTCCTGGTCTTGTCTTGCCCCCTGGGATGTCTTCCAGCTCTGACCCTGAACTCCATCACCCCCAGTTCTATTGATCTCCAACTGTAAAAAGAGGTATATTGACTCTGATGTCAGTGTAGTTACATATATTTTCATCAGCTGAAGATCTGGCACATATTCCCTTGTAATATTAGTTACTGTGTGTGCTGTCGACACCTGCTGTATTAATAAAATAACAGGGTTATTAATCAGAGGCCCCAATTCTGTACACAGATCTGATTGGAGCCTGCTGCATACAGTTCCACTGACTGCAGTGGGCCCCTTGCACTAAAGCCCTGTCTCAATCAGCACCCAGAATAACTGAGTTATAATAACAGCACATATTTGCAGTCAAGAAGTTCATAAAGAATATTGTTTTGTTTACCATGGATGTCTTATTTTTCTAATAAAAGTAACTTTCATGTATAATTTTGGATGATGGCTTAAAAACAGGAAAGACATTTAAAAGTCTGCACTATTTCCAGTCAGTTAAGCTGCATAAATATTTCACTTTTATCTCCCCCCACCTCACCTCCCAGCATATTTGTTGCTCTTTGCTTCCCTCCATGTATTCCCTTTGAATCTTTTGATCACCAATCACAATCCCCCAATTCAATATTTACACTGAAATGTAATGAGACACTTTCAAGGCAATAACAAGGGAAGACCGGGAAAGCAACCCAGAGATATCCTTAAAAAAATATATTGCCTCGAGTTACCTCCAACAAGAGAAATGAATGCAACAATCCAAACCAAACTAAACCAAACAAAACAAAAGAAACAACCACCGGGACGGCGTGGATGTAAACAGGGGTTTGGTTAAAAATCTACTCATGTTTAACTGCAGTCATTGAAGCCCTTAAGGAACGGGCCTTTCATGAATGATTCAGGGGACAGAATGAGAATGTTAACAAGCCCACTTTAACAAGTTTTAAATATTTAACACTTCGTTAATCATCCTCTTGCAATGATGACCGGACCATATTGAAAAGGGTCTCCAAAAAAGGAAGTAAAATTGTGAACTACATTAAAGTTTCATCATCTGAAAGCAGTTTGATTTGTGATGTTAAAGTGCTCTGTCCATTCTGCTTTTCTGTCTGATTTCTAACCGTATTGCCTTGCAATCCACCCGCCCCCATTTAAACCGTTTTTATACCTCTTTGACACATCCTGGCTGGGACTGTACAGTTTGGCTGGACTTGATAAATTATATTAGTTTTCAGTTATCAAAGTGAATGATGATCTTGGTTTGCATTTGCCAATACTAATCTTGCTACCCCCTGGCATTTCTTAAGCAGAGATATGCTTAATTTATGATGCCAGATTCTCAGGGTTGACTTCTCTCTTTTTTCTTTTCTTTTTTTTTTTTGCAATTTAAAAGCAAATCTTCTTTGAGACACCTTTTGCAATGGACAAATAAGCAAGTCAATTACTGACATTAATCTTCTGCTAATTCACTAAAGGAATGAGAGCATGGGGGCAGCATTTCTGACTGTAATGTGTTGCAGTTGTTGTTGGAATAACTATAGCTATGATGCAACAGTGAGCAGTGGAGGTACAAATTAATAGAGTTGGCAGAGCTACTGCAGGTTCATTTCCCAATAATGGGCTCCCCTAAGGGCAAGACTCATCTTAAAGGCTCCTGACCAGCCTTGGAGTCCCCACACAGACAGAGGTGTTGCTGCCACCCTGGCTTCCAGCAAGACTCCACCAGAAAGGAAGTTTTAAGAGTGGGGTAGGGTCAGTACTCCACCCCTGCCCACACTGCAAACTTCCTTCTTGGACGTGAACTTGCAAGTGGCCTGAACACCGTTGGAAAACATTCAGAGTGGGTGGGTGCAGATTGTTATCCCCACTCCTGCTCTCACTCTGAAAATTCCCTAGTGCTGCTAAGGCTGATTGCACAAGGCCCCCAAGAGTCCAGGGTCTGGGCTCAACTGAACCTCCTCTCTCCATGATAACTTTGTTCCTGGGTGGGGTAAAGAAACTCTTTCACCCCTTTTCACTCTCCCTTCAGCATGTTCTGATATCTCTTTCCCCTGCAAGGGATGGAGGCCACATCAGGAAGGAGGGCAAAGGGACTCTCCCTCCCATTTCTAACTTGGTCACACCCCTTTTAGTGTGTCATGACATCGTCGCACTCTGTAGGGGATGAGGCTGTCCAGTGCAGCCTTGAACCCCTGACCTCTGGGCTAGGGGATAGTGGTTTTTCCCCTATGCCACCACTTTATCTGATCATAGATCCTCCTTGTGTCCTCTGTTCTCTCTCTGTCTCTGGTTGGCCACACCTGCCATCTTCCCTATTGGCTCCCAGCCTTATATAAGGCATGCTGGGAACTAGGGAAGTTGGCTGGACTGTTATTGTTTCTGCTGCATCCTGCCTTCATTGTGGATTAATTTAATTCTCTGTCAGGTTGTGTATTTCTGTATTCCTTAGTGGTGCTCCCCTTTCACTGGTCTGCTTGTCTCATTTCCCCCTCTTATTCTAAAGTTCTAGACTGTTTTCCTTGGTCCTTGATGTCTCTCTGCTTGCCCCTTTATCTGTAATGCATGTGTTCCTTAATAGACTTGGTTTGTTCCTTCCCTGTTCCTGTAGACCGCTGCTAAGCCTTAGTTTCTCTCTAATCGTATCCATTCCTTCTTGGTTCTATGCTAGGCTCCTATTTCCCTTAACTATCCTTTAGTTCCCCTCCTTGCTTAGTGTTTGGTTTCCCCTATAGTTGTGCATTTCTCCCTGCTATGTTCCCTTCCTTGCTGTGAACCTAATTCCTGTACAGGTGTGTATGGTCATGTTCCCCTCCTTCTCCCTAAATGCCCTATTTTCCTTACAGTTGTGTGTTCCCCTATTGCTGTGTTTCCTTCCCTGCTATGCTCCTGATTCCTTGTGATGTTTTGTGTCACTATAGTACCTTGTTACCCCATTTAGCCCTCTACCTCTCTGTCTGATCGGATAGTCCTCTATCCCTGCTTGTTACCCTGATTAATATCTAGTTCCTTCCATTAGCCTCGCTCTAGCATCTTGTCTCTTCATAGCTTTGTTTCTGTGTGGTGTTTTCTTTGTGGGTTTCAGTCCTCCCTAGTATTGTCTATTCCTACTTATTGGCTTAGCTTCCACCGGCCCAATATAAGTCTCATTCTGAAGAGACGATTTCATGAGCCTGATGATGAGTTCCCGATGATGAGCTTTGGTCTTTCTTTGCCTTATGGTTTAACCGCCTTGATATCCTGATGGAACTGTGACCTCGTGGCTCCTCCCTTGGTTACTATAGTGCAGCTGTAGGAACTCAGGGTTCTGTTATTGGGCAACTCTTTGAGTTCTAGCTCTTCCTTCAGGCTAGGTGGATCTAGCACCTTCCCCTCTGAGAGACCAGAGGGACACCATGTCAGAATGGGGGAAGGAGAGCCTCTTTGCCTCATCTTTCTGTCATGGCCCTTCCCTCAGCCACATCTGAAAAAACTTCTAGTGGCACCTTTCACTAATTTAGGAAATAGCTTATCCTGGAGCACAGAGAAGATCTGTCAAACAATGATAAAAACCTCTGTCCTCATTTTTATTGGCCATGTGCTTATGTAGCCTAGTAGATAAGGTGTTGGACTTGAACCTATGAGCCATGAGCTCATTGGGTGGCCTTAACCAAGTCACTACCTCTCAACCTCAGTTCCCCACCTGTAAAATGGGGAACCACACAGAGTTGTGTGGGTGAAAGATAAAAAATTTAAAATACATTGAAAGTGCTATATAAATAGTGAATATGCTTTGCACAACACGGGGTAAAACCACACATGATAGCAGTGCACCACCATCTTGACCTGGGTCAGGTAAGGATGCCACCATCAACATGGTGAGGATCAGGTCAGGCAACACAACAAATGTGCCAGCAGATAGGCTGCTGGGGAGGGCAGGGAGCTGCAGAAATGTGTGGCTGTCTGGCCCCACCCCCGCACTGTGCTCAGTGCTCTGTCCCCCACCATGACAGGTGGACAATGATGGCTGCCATGGTGACTGGCCATAGTGAACTCAATCTGGATCAGGTCATGGCAAGTCATTACAAATGATATAGACCACTGTGGCCCACTTTGGCCCAATCAGGCAGAAGCTAGCCTGGGCTGTAATCCTGGAGGTCTCCAGGGTCACAATCCAGGCTACCCTCTGAAACACCTCCAGAAAATCCTGGGCAAACACCTGGTGGGTCCCCAGTGGCTCATGGACCAAAGCATGAAAACGCGAGCCACAGCAGGCCACCATCTTGTCTGTTTTTACCTATGATCTAGCTGTTTTTTAACCATAGAAACCACAAACCACCAACAGCAGTTGGTCCAATAAAATATCATTTGAACCACTATGCTTCCAGCTTTTATGCGACTCTCAGAGTTTGCACAAATTTTTCAGTTGGTCCCTGAGAGGGGAAAGGTTT
>QEPC01007647.1:1439016-1496788 GCA_003113815.1 Sphenodon punctatus
GGGTTCCCCAACTGCATGGGCACCGTGGACGGCACCCACATCGAGATCCTCCGCCCCTCCACGGGGGAGGCTGCTGAGTATGTAAATAGGCACGGGTATCACTCCCTGCAGCTGCAGGCGGTCGTGGACCACTGGGGGAGGTTCATAGACATCTTCACGGGAACTCAGGGTGCAGTCACGATGCCCGGATCATGACCATCTCCCCCTTTCGATGTCTGTCTCTGATCCCTTAGAGGCCAGCCCCTCCATGTTGCTGTGCTCCCCCTGTGACCACTGGGTGAGGATGATGAGGGTGCCAGTCTCTGAGTCTGACTGTCCATCCAGGAGGTGGGGGCTCTCCGGGCTGTTGTCCGGGGGGGGGACTGCTTGTCCCTGAGGTCCCGGGGCGTTCCTGCTGGGGGTCTGGGGCCCTGGAGTAGGTGCCTTCTTGTGGGACGGTGAGGGGAGGGGGTACCTCAGCCTGTTCCCTGCCCTGGACCACAGCACTCCCCATGAGCCGTGAGGTGACTATTGATCCGTTCACATGTAGGATGCGGTCCAGGGCATCATAGAAGGGGGCAGTCCGGAGTCCGTATCTGGACCGCTGGTTGTTGTCCCTGATGGCCTTGTACCACCTCTTTAGCTCTTTGGCCTTGGAGAGGCACTGTGCAATGGTCTGGTGATGCCCCACCACTTCCATTTCCTGCACTATCACCTGGAACATGTGCTTGTTCCTCTGGTTGAGCGCTAGCTCCAGCTGATGCTCCAGGGTCCCCCAGATGTGGATGAAGTCCTGGGTCTCCTGGAGCCCCCACTGGCCCCCATGGTGGTAGGGCCTCCTCCTCCTCCTCCTCTGCCTGGGCTGGGCCCATGTCCTCTGGGGGCTCGGCCTCCCAGGCCCATTTGTGTGTCTGCGGGACACAAGGAGGGGGGGTTGTTGTTGGTATCTGGTCTGCCCTGTTCTTGTGTCCCTGCCTCTTCCCCCGCACCTGCCGGCCAGCCGGCTGTCTGGCTAGTCCCCCACCCCCCCTGCTGCCCCTGTGGTGCCGGGTCCGCTCCTCTTCATTCCCCTTACCCATTTCTGGGATGCCTCCTCCCCCAGTCCAGTCAATGTCCCCGGAATGGCCTGTCCTGGCTGTTGCTGCTGCCCTCCCTCCACCTCCTGAATGTGCAGAATGACCACCTCCTCCCGCGCCTGTGCCTCCTCCACCACCTCCTGCTCCCTCGCTCTCTCGCCCTCCGTTCTCCTCTGCCTCCCACTTCGCTCCATCCCACCATGTTCTCCTGCTGCTGTGTGCCCTTTAAATCTCCCTCCGTGGCCTGTGTTGTTGCTGGTTGCCTGGCAGCGACGCTGCATGCTTTGTCCCCGGCTGGGAATCATTTTGCTTGATTCCGGACGGTGGTTGCCATCTAGACGTTACTTTTTTTTGTTTCCCATTGGGAATCTCTTTGACCACGCTTTCGGAGATGGTCTGGGCCAGAGGTCCAGAAGCGTGGTTGATTTTGACCCCATGTGGGTATTTACTGTGGTGAACATCTGGCAGCAACCGAACAGACGTTCAGGGCTCCTTGGCCCCACCACAGGATTGAGCGTGGTTCACTGTGGTTGAACGTATCTCATAACATCTGAAAATACCCCTTGTGAACCATAAGAGAATAATCCAAGGTCAGTGAAGATGGGACCTCAGGGGTATGCCAGGAGTTTAGAGAAGAACAGTATGCTCCAAGCCAAAGTACTATGGTGGTTGGTGCTGTTGAGTTAGCCACCACAGCCAGGAGTGTTTAACATATTTTAAAAATATGTTGTAAGTTGCCCTGTGCCTTTTTTTAGGGAAGGGTGGGATAAAAATTTAAATAGATAAATAAATAATAAGTACTAGGTTGCCTATTTGCTCACTGATGCAGACTCTCATGCATAGAGGCATTTAATAGTCTGAAGGAAGTACACCACATTTTTTGGCATGCACATGTATCCACCTTGTATTTTGTATGGCTTTCTGTGGAGTGTGTTGATAATGGTTGATGGATTGGCTGGTTTCGCACCTGCTGTATTGGTATGGCCATGTTCCTGTTTGGGTAGGTGTGTAGTAAGCACACCCCTACCCAAACATAGAAATAAGAGCATAACAGAAAGGTTTGGAATGAGGCCATAATGCAGAAAGATCACTGTAATTGGAATGAGTGAGGAAATATAAAGTTTGGAGGAAAAGATTTATGTCTGGGGCAAAGGAGAGAACTTGAATCGGATAAGACTAAAAAGTGGAAAATTTAAAATATTAGAATATTAGAATAGATTCAGATAGGTTTTGAATAGTAGCTATTTCATGTCTTCTTTTGGTTATGTCAACAGCTATGTTACTTAACTTATCATTGTTACTGGATTTTGTTTAACTTAAGCTCTATTTTGGTCATTTTGGTATTGTAGCTAGTAGCTACATTGTTTTAGCATGGTTATTGATACTGGACATGCACAACAGTCAAAATGAAGTTACCAAAATACCAGTGACCAAAAAATGAAATGAAAATACCAATACAACATATCAAAATAAACAAAACAGACAAAACAGCTATCTGGTAAATCAGGATCAAAGAACAGTCATTTTCTGTTCATTGGAGCAGAAACAGAGGGGGTGAATTTATTAAAAATATTTGTTCTGAGTAATACAACTCTACTTTATATGAGTTTGCAAATATTTATTCATGCACACTGTCCCATTGATTTTAGTAGGGCAACTGCAATGTTTCAGGAAGGACTCGCCAATGTGAACAGGGTTTGCAGAGTTATCAGTTTGAATGTTTGTTCTTGGCCTCAGTGGACCATTATCTCCCAAGCTTGTTGCCATGTGCTTCTTAACCTGAGTCTGAATTTAAACTGTAAACCAAGGCAAAAATGGTATACATATGTAACGCTCCCTTGGCTACCCCCTTGTTTCTATGTCTCCTGGGGAAGGGTCCAAGGAATAGAGTGCCTGGGTTCATGGGCTTGCTCTCCTGATTTGGCACCAAACTGCAGTGCCTCCACCCGGGGTGCATACAGGACTATAGAGATCCTGATGAGGAAAGGGGCAGGTTACTCCCCACCTGCATGGCCCGGGGCCCTGTGGTTGAAATGCCTAGGACTAGCTCAGAGAACCCCCCATTGAAACACGCACACATGAGACAGGCTAACAAGTTCAACAACAGGTTTATTCTAGGCAGAAAATAAACCTCGCAAGGCAGGTTGAAAATATTTCAAGTTCCCCAGTTCCCCCAACAGATTATCTGGGGACCCCACACTCACTCTCCTCTGTAGTGCTGGGCTGGGCCTGTTAGTGCACAGGTTGAGGCCTCTAGGAGCTTCCTGCCAGGGTAACAGTAATAGGGTCATGGGATAAGGTGACCCCTCAGGCCAGTGGGGTTTCCCTCCACTGGCTAGGGATGGGTGAACACGGTTCAAAAGTTCAGAGTTCGAACCGAACCTGACCAGTTCGGTCGACTGAACCAAACTTCCGAACTTAACTCAATTTTCAAACCGAACCAAATTTCCGAACTCAGCTCTGTTTCCCCATCCCTAAACAATAATATTCCATTTAGTTCAATGGGGTTTGGATTTCTGAACTTTGTTTGGAAGTTTGGAGTTTGGACCGAACTTGAATAGTTCGGTCGACCGAACCGAATTTCCAAACTGAACCGAACCAAATTTCCAAACTCGGTTCTGTTCACCCATCCCTACCGCTGGCCTGGTTAAAGCTGCGCTGTGCTGCCTGGATGAATGCCCCACTGGCTGCCCTGCCAGCCGACCTCCCACGCCATCCCTCTGGTACCTGGGGTTTTGAATCCTCAGACTTCCATCCTTCCCTCTGGTCCCCCGTCAGTCAGGTTGCTGACCGAGTATCCTCTCCGTGGGTTTTTGTCAGTAAGCTGGCAGCTCACTGGAGCCTTCACACTTCCCTCCCTGGTAGCTTTGGTGAGGGCTCAGGTCTTTTCTGACTGTCCCAGGTTCCTTGGCAGCTCCAACTTCCCTCCTCTCTCTCTGGCCTTGCTTCCCTTCAGGCAGCCTCTGATCACAGCTCTGCTTTGTGCTGCTGATTTAGCACACCTGTTTCTTATTCCAGGCCTTCTCAGTCTCTCCTCAGGCAGCCATCTTGTCTCCTTTTCTTCCCCCTTCCCCCCTGAAACTCGCTCAGTTGTTCTCTCCTGCCCCCTAGTGGCAGTCTTCCTGCAAGTGCAAGCTAAGCACTTGGTAGTCCCCAAAGGGTGGGCGAGCAACACACACAAAATAAAAATTAGGGAACACGCTTTTCCATGGTTCTCATTCTTTCAAGGATTGCAGATTCATCTCAGTCACAAAGCAGGTTGGAGTTCCAGGAAAATTCACACAGCCCTCCTCCGGCCTGTGCTACAATTTATGCTGCTGAGGCTATGTCCACCAGTGTCTATAATGCAGGGCTATTAACCAAACACCTACTGCAAAACAGCATATCTTCTGGCAGTCAGGCAGGAAAACCAATCCATTCATACATCAAATAATACCAGGGGTGTTATCTACTCCTGTTTTTTGAGTGCAGGAAAGGCTACAATATGTTGCGAAAGATAACAAGAAGAATGCAGTATTTGTGGAAGTGTTCAGCATAACAATATCTCGGCCGGGCTGATTCCTTAGGAAAAAAGATTCTCCCTCCCACACACCCAGAGAAGTGGCAGAATCAGTAAGGGAAAGAAAGCGAAGATTTAGGCTCTATTCTTCAATTTGCCTTGGCAGTACATGCCTTATTTGAGTGAATGAGGCTTGCATCAGTGAAACACTTTGAGGACAGGGTTGTTAGTCATTCAGCTTCTGTGTAAGAAAGGGGGAGGAGTGATTTAGAGGTATTGAGTGAAATTTATCCCTCCACATCTGTGAGGGGAGATTATATGCATCCTGGTGCAGAAGGTACTAAGAGAGAGAAGGAGAGAAGTGGGCAGTTTTCCCAGGTCTCACATCTGAGGAGGTCTCAGAGTGCCCCTCCCCCATGTATAATATGACTGTAGGAATGAAACCAGAAACAGAGGCCTGAGGAAGGACAAGACCTCCTATAACATATTAGCACAGGCCTCCTAAAACCTCCTAATAGTCTGTAGACATGGGGTGAAAACAGACATGACGCTAACCACCCTTTAACCACCCTTGGTGGTCATTATGCATGTTTCAGGGCTGCATAGGGCACTAATACAGCCCTGCAACATGCATAAATAATCACCAAGGGTGGTTAAAGGGTGGTTAGCATCATGTCTGTTTTCACCCATGGAGAGCTATAGAAAAGGGTGAAACTTTTCCCTCCCACAAGCCACTGAAAATTAGTACAAGCAATGCAGACCTCATAGTTGTTGGGGACAGGGTGCTTAAAGGTTATGCTCATGATGTGAGTACGAGGAAGAGGGTCTGGATCATGGACTATTCCATGGACCTATCTTTTATCTTTGAGTGCATGTCCTCATCTCTGCTGCCTTCCCCAGAGTTTACTGGGGAAGCAGAAGGTTGGATTAGATGATCCTCAATGACCTTTCCAACTCTGATTCTAAGGGTGGTAACAAACAACATGATAACCCTCTCAACAAGTGGGTGTCTTCATGGCTGTGTATTAGGATCATGCGAAAATGGCCACCACCCACTGTGCTGGTTCAGAGAATGTGGAATCCACAATGTGGACTAATTCTGGCTAATGTGCACCTACTTGTCAGCATACTGCGTGTTTTTATTTATTTATCCAAAGTTTATAGCCCAACACCTCCCACCTAATGGCGGCTTGGGGTGGCTTACAATTTCATAAAAAAGAATAAAATACAATAAAACCTACAATAAGTAATAATATTATTAAAAGCAACAACCATAAAACAAAAAATAGGCATCCCATAGCAATAAATAATAAATTCCATCCCCTACCCACACCCACCCATTCCCTAAGCCTGGCGGAACAGCCAGGTCTTACACTGTCAATGAAAGGAGGACAGATAACCTCCACAGGGAGGGAGTTCCACAGTCTTGGAGTGGCCACCAAGAACACCCTCTTCATCGTCTCCATCTAATGAACACGGGGGACTTCAAGAGGGGTGCCCTATCATGACTGCAGAGTCTGGTCCAGAACCCCAGGAGTGAGGCGATCCCACAGTTAAGTAGGGCCCAAACAGTTTTTCGCTTTAAAGGTCCACATCAATACCTTGAAGCCCAGAAGACTATAGGCAGCCAGTGCAATGAACGGAGCACTGGTGTTATGTGCTCACAGTGGCCCATCCCCATAAGGAGGCAGGCCACCGTGTTCTGCACCAGGTGCAGTCTCCAAACCATCACCAAGGGTAGCCCCATGTAGAGTGCATTGCAATAGTCTAGCATCGAGGTGATGAAGGCATGGATGATGGTGGCAAGGTCGGAGCCTGAGATATACTGCTGAAACCATTGTACAAGATGTAACTGGAAAAAGGTGTTCCTTGTGACAGCCTCCACCTGGGCATCCAGGTGGAGCTGTGAATCGAGGAGCACACCCAGACTATGAACCTGAGGGACCAATGCTGGCCCCCCCAGTCCCACCCACCAGCATCAATTCCATCTTGTCAGGATTCAACTTCAGATGGCTCACCCTCATCCAGTCCCCCATAGCCTCCAAACACTGAGTAAGCACCAAGATGACTTGGCCTGAGTCAGATGTAAATGAGACGTAGAGCTGGGCATCATCAGCATACAGATTCACCGAACCCCAAACCCTGTTATGACCTCACACAGCGGTTGCATATACCTGTTGAACAGGAAGTGGGACAGAATGGAACCATGCGGAACTCCACACGTGAGGTCCCGGGGGGATGAAGAATGGTCACCCAGCACCACCCACTGATTTCTTCCAGTCAGGAAAGAACGGAACCATTCAAGAACGATACTGTCTATCCCAGCTGGGTCCCACAAACACATCACCAACACGTCGTGGTCAACAGTACCAAAAGCCACCAACAGAACTAACAAAATCAACAAAGTAGACCAACCCTGGTCTAACTTTGGATGGAGGTCATCGACAAAGGCCATAAGCACAGTTTCAGTGCCATAACCCGGTCGAAAGGCGAAGTGCGAGGAATCTAGAAAACTAATGCTGTCCCAAATGCTCCTGAAGCTGCTGAGCCACTACCTGTTCAATAACATTACCTAAAAAGGGACGGTTAGAGACAGACTGATAGCTGGCTGGGGAGTCAACATCAAGGGGTGGTTTTTTGAGCAGAGGCCGCACCACAGCCTCCTTAAGGCACTCTGAACCTCTGCCCTCCCAAATGGAAGCACTGACCACCCCTGCCAGCAAAGGCACTAGCAACGGTTCAAGCATCTCCAAGCTGGCATTGACCAGCCAGGACAAGCATGGGTCTAGTTCACAAGATGTGGGCCTAACCACCAAAGCACATCACCAGCATCAATGGGCAATGCAGACTGAAACTGATCCCAGAAAACCAGACAAGGTGAAGCATCTATCCATTTTAGATGGATGTGGAGGCAGCCTGACCCTGGAGTTGGTATGGGGGTGCACCCCCACATCTGCTTGATTCCAGTCATGACTGAGTCTGCTTTAGACAGACCTAGCAGGTTCCCTGTCCATGGTCTGCCCACACGACGCCTCCCCCCCACACCATAAAGTTGTGGGTGATTGCCTGACACTCTAGGCTGGTGCCCGCAACTTTATGGTGTTGTCCAGAGCAATGGCTGACTGGGAGTGGAGCTTCAGCATTGGTCCACCCATCAGATGGACACCAACTCCACTTTCAACTGGTGCCCCAGGTTTGGCCGTTCTGCTTTTCTGACGGCACTCTGGGATGTTCTGGAGCACCATTGACAGGGCTTCTCCAGAGCAGATGCAGTCTGCTCTGCTTGCACATCTGGCGGGGTGCTTTTAAATGGACCAGTAGATCCAGGGTTGAAGCAGGCTGGCATGGGCAAAACCAGAGCTGCCCTCTGTCTGAAAACCCCCACTATCAATTTGGTTGCAGAAGAGTTACTGTGTGTTTAGGGAGAGAGTAAGCGACGGGCTGTAGCTTCTGTTTCTGTGATAGGAAGTTCTTGGCTGGAGAGCAGGGTTGAGGCTGACTAGGTGTGAATTGATCATCAATTAATCTTTGATTGGATTTGTGCTTGGGAGTCCTCTCTCTCTCTCTCTCTCTCTGTGCAGCATTCCCTCCCTTCTTCTCCCGTCTCTCCGTCCTACCTTGAAATGACTGAACAGAGCTCACAACAGAGGGAGCTGAGTTTCCTTATTTGCTAATGTGTCTGAGGAGGAAAATGGAAGTGTCTTGCTTCACTGCCTCCCTGCTTCACCATAGGGCATATCATCCTCCAACCCTGTTTTTTTATTAGGTCCAACACTCACAGCATGTGGCTGAGTGGAATGCTCACACTCACAGACTAAGGGTATTTTTCAGACAAGACTCTCTCCACACACTACCCATGTTACAAGACACCCATAGGGCAACACTGCAGCCCTGCAACATGTATAGTGGGTGAGTGGGTAGTGGGTGGAGAGTCTCTTGTCTGAAAATGCACTCAGAGTGGTTATTGTGCTGTTTGTGAACACCCTGAAGTGAGGAATGTGCACCCACATGCAAATCTGTTTAAAAGCATGCCTACTTCTGAACACATGGAGCAAGAAGTTTGCTCTTTTCTTACTCTTGTTTTCTTTTCCCCATATGGGAAGATTATCTGGAGTATTTCTACATGAAGGGAAACACACCTTTTACAAAGAGTCCTAGAGAATTCATTTTATTTATTGTTTTTTATTTACAAAAAGCTTCTATCCCGCACCCTCCTGCACCGTGGCAGCTCGGGGCAGCGAACAACATAAAAGCATAACAATAAAACCATCTAAAAATGACAATATATAAAATATATTAAATGGACACATAAAATAGCAGCTAGGAAATAAACCCCCCTCCCGTCCCCACCCTCCCCATCCCCTCCCTGAAGGCCCGGCGGAACAACCAGGTCTTGCAACATCTGTGGAGAGAGAGGAGGTCAGGGGACAGACGGGCCTCCAGTGGGAGATAATTCCATAGCCGAGGTGCGGCCACTGAGAATGCCCTCCCCACCATTGCCACCCGACATACCTGGGGGACTTCAAGTCAGGCGCCCCTGGTCGACCACAAGGGTTGCAAAATGACCTGAGGCTTGAGGTGGTCTCGCAGGTAAACAGGACCCAAGCCGTTTAAGGCTTTATAAGTCATAACCAACACCTTGAATTGGGCCTGGAAGACAATAGGCAGCCTGTGCAGAGTCCGTAGCACCAATGTAATGTGCTTGCAGCGACCCGTCCCCGTTAGGAGATAGACCACCGCATTCTGCACCAGCTGCCACCTCCGGACTGTTGCCAAGGGTAGCCCCATGTACAGTGCATTTAATTTGTCCTGTCAAGAGGTAATGAAAGCATGGATGATGGTGGCGAGATCCAAGTCCGAGACATACGGCCACAGCCGTCGCACCAGATGCAATTGGTGAAATGCTCCTCTCGCTACAGCCTCCACCTGACAATCAAGGTGGAGCTGCAGGTCGAAGAGCATTCCCCAGACTATGTACCTGAGCAGCTAGAGGGGGGCAGAACCCGCCAATGACGGGAGCCACCACTCCCTCAGCCCTACCCACCAACATCACCTCCGTCTTGTCAGAATTCAGCCTCAGATGGCTTGTCCTCATCCAGTCCCACACAGCTGACAAGCACTGGGTAGGCACCGAGACTGCTGGGCCTAGGTCTCCAGAAAATGAGAGGTAAAGTTGTGTATCATCGGTCAAGAAAACCGACCCGGTCCAGATGCCCCTGTAACTGCCGGGCCACCACCCACTCAATAACCTTCCCTGAAAAGGGAAGGTTAGAGACTGGCTGATAGATGACTAGGGAGTCAACATCCAAAGATGGCTTTTTGAGCAGAGGCTGCACCACTGCCTCTTTGAGATGGCTTGGCACCCTGCCTTCCCTCAGGGAAGCGTTGACCACCGCTGCCAGCAATGGCCCTAACATCTCCCAACTGGCCTTCACCAGCCAGGATGGAAGCTGATCTAATTCACAACAGGTGGCTCGAACCATCCCAAGGTCATCCGCCGCATCAGCGGCTGACACCCACTGAAACTCCCACAACAACAGATATGGCAGGGCTTCCTGTACCTCTGATACATCCACTGTCATAAATGCAGCATCAATATCATAGTGAATCTGGGCAATTTTATCTGCAAAAAAATCGGCAAACATGTCACAGCAGGCACAGGAAAATTCCAGTTCCAGGCAGAGAGAGGCTGGACTGACCAGCCTCTGCACCACCCAGAAAAGCTCCACTGGACATGATTTTGCAGACGCGATGAGGGCAACAAAGAAATCCTTCTTTGCTGCCAGCACCGTACCAACATAAGCTCTTAAACTTGCTTTATGCTGTAATCGGTCAGCTTCAGCACGAGTCTGGTGCCACCATTGATCTAACCGCCGTCCATCCTGCTTCATCCAAATTCAGGAAAGACCTTTAATATTCTGAGAACTACAATGCAGACTATGATGTAGCTGTATCAGATGATACCAGTGTACTAACCTTAGTCTTACGATGCAGCATCACGCTCATCTTTGAAGTTAAATCTTTGTTGTTGCTGCTGGCATTGTTATCGACACAAAAAACATATTTAGTGCAATCTTTGTCAAGTGCCTTGCATTCTTAAAAGGCAAAACAGAAAAAACTTTCCAAGAAATTCTGTGGCCCCACTCTTATTATCTGTCAAGATCACCTCAACTACCACTGAAACAGAGTAATACAGAGTAACCTACTGTAATAGGGACAGGCTGACTGGCAGAGCCTGGTTCTTTAAGAGGGTAGCGCCAGTATGAGATGCAAAGAGTTCCTGCTGATAGGGATTGTACCTCAAGCAAGTGCTAAGGAGAAGTGCAGGCGCTCACTCAAAGAAAGGATAGAGCCTACCACCTGATGAGGAGGTAAGCCACTGAGTTAAAGTAGCTAACCAATTGGATTCAGCTGGATCAGGGTGTAGTTCTTGGGGGGCTGGATCCTGATAGTACTCACCCCCTGAGGACCTACTCTGTAACACCTACGTAATGAATTCGGCTCAGGAAGAGTACAAAGTCATTCAAGAGTAAAAGTGAAGAATAATCCATCCAATAAGAAATGTAGGGTGATTTTTATAAGTGGATGGAATATACTTAGAGAAGCTATAGTTTTGCCAAGTATACAAATAAAGGCCCAATACTGAAGCTAGATGGTTTTCTTTGGCCTAACTTATTAAAGTCAATCTGTCTTTATTCTAGTCCAACATGTCCACTAATCTTACGCATTACTTATTTTCCATACTTGATGGACACTCCTCTCTTCCTTATTTGCCTATAACTTGTAAGACTTTCTCTTTTATTATTATTATTTCAAGGCTTCAGTGAATGTCTCTGTATTGCACATAAATCAATATTAAACTTTTGCTTGCTTCACCTCAGGAATGAAAATCAAAACTAAGCAAGCAGGCTCGTTACAGGTATACCAGGACATTTGCCTTGCTGGTCACAGAGGCGTCCTCTATGTGGGAAGGATATTGTGTGCACTATAAGAATTGAGTGTTTTGGGCACGCACATAAATTATGCACATGCAGTCTTGCTAGCTTTTAAATCCTTGTATGCACCCATAGAAGCACAGTAAATATTTGTAGTTTATCAACTCATTTCTCTTCTGGCGCCGCTAGCCCCATTTTGATGATTTTTTGAGACACAAATAACTTCAGGCAGACAAATTATTCCAGTACAAAACAAACCCTTTACATCCAGTGAAGCAAATATTAAAGAATCAAGCTTGTGCCTCCAGTAGCAATTATCAATCCTGCCATGACTCCCTTCTCTAGGGCATGGGTGAGGAGGGCTTTTGGCACCAAAAAAAAATTGTGTATGCTGCACAACTCAGCGACAGAAAGCGCACTCTTCCTCTGAACCTTGGTGAGGAAACTTTCTAGTTAAGAGTAAATGAACAATGTATCATCCACCCAAAGGCTGTCACCCATGGGAAAGACACATTTGGAGAAAGGAATTATATTACTAACACATGTAGCAGACTACAGCTTCTGAAGAACTTCTTTTTTTTTTTTACCTCAGTTTCCCATAATTTTCTTAAGGATTAACTAGTCATCTTTTAATCATTGACTATTTTCACATTGCTGAGTGCTTTGACCACAGGCAGCTGAAGGTATAAGGTCAAAGGCTGAGTTTCTCAATGTATAGTCAAGGCAGGTATGGTCCAGGAGGTAGAGTGGGTTTTGGAACTGAGAGATCTGGATCAAATCCCAGTTTGGTCATAAATTTGCCAGATGGCCTTGGGCAAGTTGCTATCTCTCAGCCTCAGATTTTGAAAAGGGAGTATTATAATAATATGGGATGGTGTAAGGATTAATAGGGTAGCGTTTTGGGGGAAATGTTGCATACTGATCGATTTATATAGCACTTTAAGTATAATTATTTGTAAAACATTTCAAAATGACTAGAAACTGCAAGCTGAATAGGAGGGCAGGACTCTCCATCAGATGAAGATTTGTGGTGTGGAGAACTCTGCTCACCCTATGCCATAGATCCATCTGCTGTCCTTGCGTGCGTGTCCTCATCTCTGCTCCCTTACCCTGAGCTCACTCTTTCAGTGTCCTCGGGTAGTGATGAGATTCACAGGCCAAATACAGAAACTGGAAAGGGGCCAAATAAAAATCAGCCATGGGCCAGCCTTGTCAGAGTTTCCCGGCCTCTGTCGTACACTAACTATCTCATTTAAACGCTAGAGTGGCAGTAGCTGATACAGACACTGATATTTACAGCAGGAACTCCATCTGTGCCCTAGTCTACAAGTAGTCCACTGGGAAATGGTATATGGGTAGTAACTAGGGATGAAATGAGAAACATTTTAATTTCTTGCAAGAAATAATGAGAATCCGAGAATTGGGACAGAGGTCTTGTGTCCCAGTACAAACTCTTGGTATTTCTTAGTGTAAAAAATAAAATTAAAATTAAAATCAATAAATCACTGCACATGCGCAAATGCCTACTAGGCTGTTCTGTTCTGTTCTGTTCTTTACCAAAATGGCAGCAGCAGCAGCATCACTGCCATTTTGGAACAAGGCAGCCGGCCTGTGCATGTGAAAAACGGCTGCCACACATGAACAGAAAAGCTGCTCTTTTCCAAAATGATGGCAATGCTGCTGCTGCCATTATGGAAAAGGGCTGCACGTGTGCAGAACAGCCCAGTAGCCATTTTTTTGCATACAGTGATTTTTTAAATTTAATTTAATTTTATTTTCCTTCTCGTTAAGAATTAAGCCAAGATGCTGCCAGTTCTCGGTTCATGCCCATTTCATGGAACAAACTGAGAACTGGCATTCTTGACGAGACCTCCCCCAAAAACCACGAGTGAACTTTCATCCCTAGTGGTAATGATTCTTTCCCATCATCTTTGATGATTATTTTATGACTTGAGGTGTATGGTTTTTATTGTGTGCCTCTGAAAAATGTAGACATATGTTAAAGTTCCGGATGTTTGAATCTTCTGGGTTTACAAGTCCACAAGTAAGTTTCCGATTCATTTTTCACATACACACTGCCCTGAGGCAGTTCCTGGGTGCATTCTTCACACAAACACTGCCCTGAGGCAGCCTAAAGTAGCTGCAGCTGCAAACGTGACAGGCTGCCATGGAAACCAAGTGCCCACAGCTGCCTGGAGCAAAGGACTTTACTAAGAGAACCTTTTACACACAAAAGTTCTGGTAGAAGTTTCATGCAGAAGTTCAAAGATGTGGATGTTTAAGATCTGGATGAATGATTTAGACACACAGAAAGTTCTGGATGTTACAGCAAACATCCAGGCCAAATGTGTGTCTAAAAACACCCAGTGAATGCTTTAAAATGCTCCTTTTACTGACCTTTCCTCTGTGAGGAATAATCCATCCAATAAGAAACTAGATGCGTCTACGATTTCTTAACTTATTGAATATATCTCTGTCTCTCCCTATGTTTACCTCTCTCTTGTCTCCCCTTCCTTGTTCATCCTAGATTGTAAGCCCCCTGTGGTAGGGACTTATTTCTGATTTTATCATTGTTGAGTACTAGGACTTAAACTTGCCCTCACGTTCTTGCATAATCTCAGCGAGAAACAGCTTTTCGCCGAGATTATACGAGAACAAGAAAGAGTTGAGACTCGGCTGATTCTTGACTCATTCTCATGTGGAATTTGTGCAGTCGAAAACCAGCACTGCACATACGCAAATTTGCTGTTATGACCATTCTGTGCACGTGCGAGCCCCGGCAGCCATTTTGCGCATGTGCAGTGCCGGTTTTAGGGAACCCTCAAAACCGACACAATGCATGTGGACCGGCACATGTTCAGAATGGCCACAGCGGCCATTTTGTGTATTCGTAGTGCTGGTTTTGAGAATCTTGCGAGATTCTCCCGTATGCCGGTGAGAACGTGCGAGATCTTGCCGAGGGTTTTCAAGCATCTTGTGGATTCTCGCGAGAATGCATCACATTCTCATTATAGCTCTATTCAGTGCCAAGGACATTGCCGGCACATTGTATGAATATTAATAATAAATAATAATAAATAATTAATAAAGATAATAAATAATAATATTAATAAAATCAGGTAAGTGTGGAGACTGGATTTCAGTAATCATTCCAAAAAGAAAGGCAGGGATAAGCTATATATGTTCTTAATTATCTGTTCCCCATTCCTGCAGTGCGTCGCTCAAAAGCTGCAGATGAAGAAAGAAGTCACAGAGCACGTTGGGCACGGGACGAATATCGAAGGCAATCCTTGAGAGCCATCCAGAAAGGAAAGGTAGCTGGTTTGAGTAACCTCTTCCAGGGCACAAGTTTGAGTAATGATCAAGAGACAAAGCTGAACATTCACACTCCCAGCTCGTCATTAACTCTCACTGCATCAGCCAGGTATGTTTGAATTGTTGGTGTCTCAAAAATATATATATAACCCTCCATTGATTTGGTTTCCCTGCCCTTCCTTTTCTTTGTATTTGCTGGAGGTACTTCACGGTGCTATTCTTTCACTGAAACTAGAAAGGAGAGGTTTTAGACTAGATCACAGAAATTTGAATTCTTAATCCAAATTAAACTCTGTTTCTTTCTAAAGTGGACCTAGTAGCATCTTCAGAAGAGATACGTCATTAAAAAGCTTGGTGATTTGATGGGTATGCAAAACTGGGATTAGACAAAAACCTTCAGCCAAGATACCCCATAGCTGATCTTTGACACATTTTACAGAGAGCTGTCAAACTTCAGAGTCTCCATAGTTTTGAGTTTTCTTTGGGCAGAATCAAATGTTTTCTGCATTTCTTTCCTATTTGATAGTTCCCTCATCTCTCTATAGTAAATCAGAAGAATTTCCAGAAGCGGAAAATAATCTAATGTAGCAGATGGGGTGCTGTAAAGTTTATCAATCACTCCTCTGGGATTTTCATGCTGCTGTCTGATATTATTAATTGGAGCTGATGGTGTGATCAAGTTAATGTGAACTCAGACAAGATGGCATAGTTAACAAAAATCATGAAAACAAAATAATCATGTTCAGGGAAGAAAGAGCATGTCCCTTCCTATCAACTTTTATTTCCCATTTTACTGCCAAGTTTTGCAATTGTCAGTCATTGCTCTTCTGATGTTTGGCATCCCAACAGGACCAAAGAGACCTTATTCCCTTCATGCTCAAGGTCTGCATTCTGCTTTGACAAGCAGTCTCTTTGTCTCAATGTGTTGGAGATGCAGAAACTTGCCACTGATGCTGGTTGGAATTCCCAATTTGATTAGGAACCCAAATGTCACTGGCAGTGTGCTCCTGAAATGCACTGGCAAGCCACTTGTCAAAGCAACCTTCTTCTTATTTATTATTTTTTATTTTTCCACGCACCTCTGAAATATAGGAATAAAAATGTTAATTAAGGTAGTAAATTTTAAGGACTACTGGCTATAATTTGACCTGATGTTCTCAGCTATCTTAGTGGGGTTATTTACTATAGGACTCTGCACAGTTGGATGCAGTTATCTTTTTTTAATTAGAAGAGGGGTTGTGAATATCTTTAAATGCCTGTGATCATTATGCAGTCCTTATCCAGAGCTGATTATCCATCTCTAAGTTCCATCTTCATTTTAAAATATACATTGTATTTCTGATCTCTTGGGCATTTTTCTTTTTGCACATGACTAGATTGTGACTCAGTTCATGTCAGCACAAGGGAATAAGAAAGAGGAAGGCCTCCCCTTAAATCTTTGCGTTGGCTTGCTAGACTTCAAGTCTGGATGGATCAAGAAGCAGCTGCTGTTTGCCTGCTTAATTGACTTGTAGCAGGGTAAGCTGGAAGGCTCGAGTTTCACCTGCTCCAGGAGTCCTTTGACCCTGATTGCATGAGAACCTATTTGTTTATTTGTCATCCTTCCCATAAAGGCTCAGGGTGAGTTACAATCAATAAAAAAAATCTAAAAAGTCCTCTTAACCCTTCAATCCCTTTTCTAACACTCCCACCCAACCCTATACCTGCCTGCCAAATGCCTGACCACATAAAAAGTTCTTGCATCATTTCTGGAGCATGAACAGACTCAGGATTGGATGAACCCTCCAGGGGGGGGGTGTGTGTTCCATAATCATGGGTCAGCCACTGCAAACACATCTCTGAGTGCCCTAGGTGTGTAGATTTCATGGGCAGATGGTACCTGCAAGAGGGCACCCCTGGCTGACCTCAGAGGCTGTGACAGGACATGCAGGAGTAGGCAGTCTTTCACACACCTGGGACCCAAGCCATTTAGGGCTTTATTGGTCAAAACAAGCACCCTGAATTGTGCTTGGGAAGCTATTGGCAGTCAGTGCAGACTCTGGAACACTGGTGTAATGTGCTCCTGGCAACCCACTGCTGACAGAGGATGGCTGCCACATTCTGCACCAGTTAAAAAGCACTCCTAACCACCCCCGCAATCTGGAAATCCAGGCGCAACAGTGGATCCAGAAGCACCCAAAGCCTGCAAACCTGAGTGATCAAAGGAGACTGAACTCCATCAGTAGGGATGGGTGAACGCGGTTCAGAAGTTTGGAGTTCGGCCCGAACTCGGCCTGTTCGGATGACCGAACTCGAACCCAAACCCAAACCCGAACATACTGAACCGAACCGAGCACCGAATGGCGAAATGGCTGAACACTTCGGTCAGTTCGGATCGCATTTGGGTGAGTTCGGGTGGCAAAAAAAGTTCACTGGAAGGTTGAACGTGACAGGGAGGGGTAGTACTAGTCACTGAGGAGCAGACTTCCAGGCACCAGGGGTAGTGGAGAGGCTTGCAAGAAATGAAACTATCTGCCTCCCCCGTTCCCAACAGCTTCTGAGCTAGTCACTGTTCCTGAACAGCAGGCGTTGAGTAGGATTATTAGATTGCTTTAAGTTTCATTTCAGTTTTGTACTGAAATAAAACTTAAACCTTAAACTGAAACCTTGTGGTGTTTGTGATTCCCCCCATCCCATAGATAGATAGATAGATAGATAGATAGATAGATTAGGGACAGTAGACAGTTGTAAGAGTTAATTTAGTGATAGAGATAGCGTTAGTGATTTAGTTTAGTGTTTGTAGAAGTAGGCCAGTGTACTTATTAGATAATCCATTTAGTTCATAGCATTTAGAATAGTTAATAGCAGTTGGATTTAGTGTAGATAGATATATATAATATTAGATAAAAAATTAAATAAAAAAACCCATATAAAAACAAACAAAATAATAATAATAAAAAAAACACCATATAAAAGTTTAAAACCAAATAAAAAACCAAAAAAACATATAAAAAACAACAAAAACAGTAAAACACCCATAACAAAACATTTCCCAAACGGTCGAACCGAACCGGACCGAACCGAACCGAACCGCACGGCTGAACTCGAACCCAGCGAACTAACCGAACGGACGAACTGAACGGAGAAACCGAACACAGCCGAACCGAATGGCCAAACCCGAACTGTGATCTGTTCACCCATCCCTACCCATCAGTAACAGGGCTCCCTATATCTCCCATGTCACAAGACTTGCAAACCATCATTACCTCAGTCTTGCCTGGATTCAGCTTCAATCGGCTTGCCCGCATCCAGTCACCAATGGCAGCCAGGCACTGGGTAAGCAACAGGACTGCAGGACCTGGGTCAGATGAAAAATACAGACAGAGTTCGTTGTCATCAGCATACTGATGACACTTCACTCCAAATCTTCCTATGACCTCCCACAGGGGCCTTCAGATATGCACTGAACAGGAGCAGGGATAAGATGGAACCCTGCAGAACCCCACAAGGGAGTTCCTGAAGGGATGACAAGCCACTGTCAATCACCACCCTTTGGGTCCTCCCAGTCAGGAATGAGCAGAATCACCCAAGAGCACTCCCATGAACCCTGGGCCTGGCCAGGTCATGCAACCATGCCAACACACTCCATTATTTATTTATTTATTTATTTACTTTTTTACATTTTTATACCGCTGTTCTCCTGACACTCAAGGTGGCTCACAACACTGAAATTTTATAAAAATTAAAATATAAAATACATTAAAATCCCTAAAACCTCATCATCTCATCCATTCAATCCTTTTCCTTCACCTGTCACCCACCAATCCTTCCCCAAACTCCTGTATACAATCCTACTGAACCCTATTCCTGCCTGCCAAATGCCTGACCAAACTAAAAAGTCTTACATCTCCTCTGGAAGATGAACAAGCTCGTGCTTAGGCAGACCTTCAAAGGGAGGGAATTCCATAATTGTGGGGTAGCAACTAAGAACGTCCCCTCCTCCCCTGCACACCCTCGATGTAGCAACTTCAAGGACAAGAGGGCACCCTCGGCCGACCTCAGAGGCCATGGCAGAACATAGGGGAAGAGGTGGTCTTTCAGATACCTGGGGCTCAGACTGTTTAGGGTTTTATAGGTTAAGACTATCACCTTGGATTGTGCCCAGAAAGTTATTGGCAAGCAGCATAGACTCTGGGGCACCGATGTAATGTGTTCCCGGTGACCCATTCTGACAGCAGGCGGGTCACTGCTTTCCACACCAACTGCAGCTTCTGAACAGTCTTCAAGGGCAACCCCACGTAGAGTGCATTGCAGTAGTCTAGTCACAAGGTTGCAAAGGCATGGATGACAGTAGCCAGATCTCAATCTGATAAAAAAAAAAGGTTGCAGATTTCTCACCAGATGAAGTTGGTAAAAAAGTGCTCCTGGCCACCGCCACAGCCTAACAATCCAGGCACAGCAGTGGATCCAAGAACACCCCAAGGCTGCAAACCTGAGTGACCAAGAGAGGCCAGACCCCATCAATGACAGGGGTTCCCACATCCACCCAACTCACAAGATTGGCCAACCATCATCACCTTGGTCTTGTCTGGATTCAGCTTCAACTGACTCACCCACATCCAGTGTCCAATGGCATCCAGGCACCAGGTAAGCAACAAGACTGCAGGACCTGGGTCAGATGAAAGGGAGAGATAGAGCTGGGTGTCTCCATATATTGATGGCACCTCACTCCAAATATCCAAACGATCTCACCAAGGGGCCTCAGATACACATTGAACAGGAGTGGGGGAAAGATGGAACCCTGCAGGACCCCACAAGGGAGCTCCCAAGGAGATGACAACCCACCACCCATCACCACCCTCTGGGTTCTCCCAGCCAGGAATGAGCGGAACTACTCAAGAGAGGTCCCGTGCACCCCAGCCAGGGCCCACAGCCATGTCAACAACTCCCCATGGTCAATGGTATCAAAGACTGCCGAAAGAACCAATGAAATCAGCAGGGTACAATTTATCTTGTTGATTTCTAAGTGGAGATGGTTTATGAGCACGGGGTTGATGACCAAAGCCTTGAGATCATCAGGCAATCTGCTCTCTCTAAGGGACGCATTGACAACCCCAGTCAGAAATGCTTCCAGTGTCTCCCAGATGGCTTTCACCAGCCAGGATGGTCATGGAGCTAGTTCACAACAGGTTTCCCACAACCCTCCAAGCACATCCTTCACATCAGTGGGCAAGATTAATTGAAGCTGATCCAAGTAAACCGGAGAAGACCAGGTCTCCTCAACCCCAGACTCTGACTCTGCACTCAAAGTAGCAGCACCCAAGTTGAGCCAAATACAACCAACTTTGTCTGAAAAGTAGGTGGCAAAGTTGTCACAGCAGGCAGGCAATGACTAACTTCAGGTGGAGACATCCAGGATTTAATAAGCTATTGATCACCTGGAAAAGCTCTGCTGGACAGCACTTTGTGCATATTTTGGGGGGGCTCCAGCCCAACGCACACCCTTTCTGCCCAGACTCCCTGTTCCGAGGTCATCCTGGGATGCGGAAGCCCTGCATTATGTGTGCTTTCACCCATTGTTTCTCATAGGGTCTCTCCCTGAATCATATTACCTCTGGGGATGGTACAGGTTATATACATGCTCTTATCCAGGGCTGTGTATGAACAATGCTATTCTTCCTTGTCTTTTTCTCTACCTGATTCCTATTTCTTTTCCCCCTCTGTATTTTTTGGAAAGGATGTCTATTTATTTTCCTATCTCATGTTTCCGTGTCTTGATTCCTCACTGATTTTTCCTTGTTTGTTAAATGGTTTTGTTCCTTTTGCCCATGTCTTGCCTTTATCCTAGAGGCTGCATTCACTCCCCTTCTGTTCCTGCTGTTTTCTCTTTGTCTGGAACAGCTGATAGCACTGGTGCTGTGCAGCAATCAAGTGGGAGCAATTTTGTGATTTGGCTGTAGGAAGGAAATAGATAAAAGTCATCCCTCTTAATGCACCACCAATCAGTTCTCCCAAGACAATCTGATCCCACTCATTTTCCAATATTAAGTAGAATAAGAAAAAAAGTTAGCTCTGAAGCATAGGGACTTGTAGGCTGCCTAAACCACCCAAGTAATTGCATGAGTACAGTGAGACCACACATTCAATTTTGATATCATTTCTCTTTTTGTCTGTAATGTGATAGCTTTTGAAAGCCTAACCCAATCAATTTCACATTTTCTGGGCATGTACTAGTCATCATTGAGCAGAACCTTATTGGTTGGGGTGACAGACAGAAACCCCCAAATACCACCACCCCCGGCAGTTTTTACTTAGCTGCCATACCCCTGTTCATAGCCCTGACTCATTAGAGACAAAAGAATCATGATGTGTAGATTAGCCATGGAGGAAGGGGTGGTGGTGATTGATTTACTTAATTCTGATGTCAGAATGGCTCCAATTGGAGCCAAAGAGGAGACATAGAAGGGAATGGGGTGATGGAGCCAGAAGGTTCCATGGCAGTTGGGAATCATCACAGGTGGAGGGTGGATCTGTGGTTGGTGTAGGTAGCATCTGGGACTAGAAGTGAAACTGTTCTTCACGGCAAACTGGTTTTGTCGAAAATGACCAATTTGCTGGATTTGCAACAATGCGGAAACTTGCTGGCATTCATGATGATTCTTTCAGGTTCCCCATTTGGAACTCTTGGTACTCCATGTGCTGTGAAATGCCATGAAACACTGGAAATTCACTGATGGAAAAAAATATAATAAGTGAGTGAAACAAAGCCACAAAGAGAAATTATTTGTGAATGTTTGGCAAGGTTTCAGAAATGATAGAAATTCCTGTCAATTCAGGATTTGTTTCAGTTCTGTACCCAGTTCAGACTGGGTAACCTGGGTTCTGGCAGTATGTAAATGCATAGCTACACCAGAGCGGCGCAGCGCGGATCGGTGTTACCACCCCCCCGGACCAGTGATACCTTTTCCCTGATTGCCAGCGGCAGGGAATTTGCAGAGGGGCAGGGCCTCAGCCCCGGAGAGGGTAAAGTCAGCCACAGCCTACGGCAGCGGAACCAGAGTGGCACAGCACGGATCGGTGTTACCACCCCCCCGGACCAGCGATACCTTTTCCCTGATTGCCAGTGGCAGGGAATTTGAAGAGGGGCGGGGCCTCCACCCCGGAGAGGGTAAAGTCAGCCATAGCCTACGGCAGCGGGACCAGAGCGGCACAGCGCAGATCGGTGTTACCACCCCCCCGGACCAGCGATACCTTTTCCCTGACTGCCAGTGGAAGGGAATTTGCAGAGGGGCGGGGCCTCAGCCCCGGAGAGGGTAAAGTCAGCCACAGCCTACAGCAGCGGGACCAGAGCGGCGCAGCGCGGATTGGTATTACCACCCCCCCTGGACCAGCGATACCTTTTCCCTGACTGCCAGCGGCAGGGAATTTGCAGAGGGGTTGGGCCTCAGCCCCGGAGAGGGTAAAGTCCGCCACAGCCTATGGCAGCGGGACCAGAGCAGCGCAGCGCGGATCGGTGTTACCCCCCTGGACCAGCGATACCTTTTCCCTGATTGCCAGCGGCAGGGAATTTGCAGAGGGGCGGGGCCTCAGCCTGGAGAGGGTAAAGTCAGCCACAGCCTACGGCAGCGCCGTAGGCACGCGCCGTGGTAGCACACCGAAGGGCTGCGTGTACAAGGGCGCGCCCTGGAGCAGGAGCCCCCCCCGAGAACCTTATTGATGGCCCGTAAGGCGGGTAGGCAAAGTATAGAGTTTTGAATAGGTTTACCGATGGATACCTCTAGTCGTTCCGAGGTGGATGCTGATGAGGGGCTGGCTTTTTCTAAACATTTTAAACAGAGCCATTTGGACTCTTTTTTTAGTAAGCCTCCCTCACTTAGGGGGGAAGTACTAAAAAAAACCATGGATGTTGAAAGTGGTCCGCTTTTTCTGCCACCCCCTGCCTCCAGTGGGAGAGATTCCTGCCCTCAGGATGCAGGCTGTTTAGGTTCTTTCCCGGGTATTAACTTTCCTGTTTTAGGAAAGTCAGCTGACACGGGAGAGGCTCTTCCAGTAGGGGGGAAATTAGCTACCTTTTTAACTGAGCACATCTTGCTCACTGCGGTAACAGTACAATATATGTTTTGTAAATTATCCCATATGCAGTCTCAAATAAACCTTGTTGATGGGTGTTTACAGGAAATTAGGTCTGGGAAGGCCCCAGGCAGGGTAGGTAGGGCAGACGGGGCCCCTTTAGTGACCTCTGGGCCGACGCCCTCTAACATTCATCGGCCCTCCCCTTCGATTGCCCTGTCTCATTCAGTTTGCCCAGCTCAGGTGCTGAGGCCTGGGAGGGAGGCTGTACCCCCCTCCATAATTTGCACGGACAAAGCAGAACTTTTTGGGCATATCCCTACTGCCCTGATTTTTACTATTAAATCAAGAAGTGGGGCTCCCCCATCCATGTGGGGATTGGCCCTGGACATGGCCGAACGCTTGAGACCACTTCTGAGGAAACTAGTTATTACTAGTAAGGATGTTGAATCAGTGGTCTATCTTTCGATTGCTCCCTTGAGTCAAATGGTATTGGTCATCTTTGTGGATAGTGAGATGTCAGAGCTCATTATGGCACAGAAATCACGCCTTGAGCGGCATCTAATATTTCTGACACGTGCCTTTCAATCCTTATCTCCCGGACGGGAAGGAGTTATAGGGACCTCACCCAAATTGGATGTAGGTGGAGGAACTTCTTCGGCAATACAGCAGGATGAAGGGTTAGGTTCCATCGATTTAGACCCCTCCTGTAGGATCCGTCCTCCAATCCCGCCTCGTAGGAAGCCCAGGGGGTTGTCCAGCTTAGGTGGTAGGGTTGCTTCACAGATAGATAACATGTCTATGCCCATTGTACGGGCAGTGACAGTGGAAAGAGGGGATCTTGCCCTTCCTACTACATCAGTTAATCATCGTAGTTCCCTACCTTCCCCCTCTGTAACTTCGCAATCCTGCTGTTTTCAGCGATTGGACTCATATTCTCAGTTGGGGGTGTTAAATGCAGAACTTTTAGGAGGCCTGATAGGATTGGTTCCGCCCCCTCCCGTTTCACAAAGGGCTCCATCTAACTCCTGTCAATTGTCACCTATTCAATCATTAACTTCTACACCGACCGAACACTTTATTAGGCCATTGGGGGCAGAGGGTCCTCAGGAGGGAGAGCTTTTAGCTGAGGGATCCAATCCCTTAACCACGTGCCCCATGGGTTATTTATCCAAGGGGGAACTAGTGGCTAGAAGAGGGTCCCCCCCTCATATCTGCTGTATTTCTACATCAAGAGATCGGCTTTCTACATCTCTTCCGCTTCCCTCTGTCTCGGCACTAAGATTACCACAGAAAGCTCCTATATTCTCGGCCCCTATGGTTAGGCCCATTTTACCTTCTTCAAATGCCACTTTTGACCCAACAGTTGGGTCCCAGTCGGGGATTTCTTCCCCTTCAGTGGTCCCTATTCATCCTTCTGGCCGTGTTCTTAGGCAACAGACCAAGTTATCCTATCTCCCTCCCAAGCAATGACTAGCCAAGAACCAGGGCTTGGTTATTTCCCTGGTCTCCTGGAACATTTCAGGGTGGAGGGGCCACTTAACTGACCCAGACTTCCTTGCATTTTTAACAGCGCATGATATACTCCTTATCCAGGAGACCTGGTTGGCGGTGCCTTCGAGCCAGAGCTCATGGCATGGCTTCGATACATATTGGCTGGAGGCGTTACCCTTTGGTAACCATGGGCGACCCAGTGGTGGGCTTGGTCTGTTTATTTCCTCCATATTATCTGTGCGTGTTCAGGTAATCTGCTCTATTAAAGCTTATTTTCACCTTATGCACTGTGTCTTTCCATCTGGATTCGAAATGATAATTGGGATTGTTTACATCCCACCTGATCATTCTGTGTATTATAAACCAGGCATATGGGATGAAATAACAGAGCAGGTCCGTTTGGCCAGTCAGAAGTTTCCAGCTGCTTCCCTTCTTATAGGAGGGGATTTTAATGCTCGTTTAGGGAACCCGGCGTTGCTAGCTACTCCCAATTTGGAAGACTTTGCAGATTTGATTTTGCTACCCACTCGGCATTCTAGAGACCTTATAATTGGTCCAAGGAAGGCATTGTTGGACAAACTTTTAGGAGAGTTGGATTTACTTCATATAAATGGGTGTATGGAGGGAGATAGGGGGGCGGGGATTTTACCTTTCATGCCCCCCAGGGATCTAGTGTATTAGACCTTATTTTAGTATCTCCAAGTCTCTTTTGTGCAATTCACCACCTGATGGTGGTTCCCTTGGGGATATCTAGTCATCTTCCATTAGAGTTACAATTTGAGGTTCCCTTAGTTAGGAAGTCCTTAGTGATCCCCTCTATGTCCCCTTCTGGGGACGAGGATGCTCCCTCTATTATTAGAGTGAAGTGGTCGGAACATCAGGCCGGGCTGTTGGATGCTTTTTTCCCCTCTCCTGCATCGTTAGCCCTGTGTGAGGCAATAGCGGCTCATGATTTAGATATGGTTGGAAAATATGAGGATTTAATATCCTTGTTGCTTCCTCTTATTACCAAAAGGAACTTGGAGCCCTTGAGTAAAGAGAATCAGGGCGGTTTCCATCCATCTTGGTTTGATCTAGATTGCCATAGGGCTAGGGCAGATCTCCGCCGCTCCTCTAAGAAACTTAGGGAAAACCCTAACCAATCCCTTAGGATTAGGGTGGCAGAACTCCACCAAAAGTACCGGAAGCTTTGGATCTCCAAGCAAAATACCTTTTTTCAAACTCGGTGGGCTGCGTTGAGTGTTGCAGCCAAAGTCAAGGATTCCCGAAAATTCTGGTCAATTATTCGATCATCCTTAAGGGACTGTGCAATACAGGGAGGAATGAGCATAGCCCCGTCAGTGTGGCAGGACTATTATAGGTCCTTGTTTTCTTGGACTAAGGAGGTGCCTTTTGGCCTTTTCCTGCCACCACTGGCGGAGCTTGATCAATGGCCTTCGGTAACATCTGAAGAAGTAGTGTCTCTTATAGAGTGCTTAAAACCAGGGAAAGCTCCAGGACCCGATTATATTTCACCCGAGATCTTGAAACAAAATCCGGAATGGTGGGCTAAGGTACTTGCACCCGAATTTACACTTCTTAATGATACAGGTGTTTTCCCAGTGGCGTGGAGAGAGAGTATCATTATTCCTATCTTTAAAAAGAGAGACCCCAAGTGCCCAAGGAATTATAGGCCTATTAGCCTTCTAAGCGTCATTGCCAAATTGTACACACATTTTCTACTTATGAAATTACAAAATTGGCTTGAGGGTGCCGGTATAACTGAGCCCAAACAGGCCGGATTTCAAAAAGGTCAAGCGACAACAGACCATATTTTCATTCTCTCAGCCCTGATCTCCAAGTATACTACCGACCGGAGGAAACCTTTTGTCTGTTTCATCGACCTGGAGAAGGCCTTTGACTCAGTTTGTAGGGAAAGGCTATGGCTGAAGTTAAGGGATTTAGGTATTGATCGCAGATTACTTTATCTGATGATCTTTATCCACTCAGGGAACTCTTTAAGAGTCCGATATAACCCCCGGGGCGAGCTCTCCAGGCCAGTGAAAGTGCAGGTAGGGGTGAGGCAGGGCTGCTTGTTGGCTCCGGCACTCTTTAATTTGTATATAAACGATGTTGTTCAGGCTTTGTCAGACTGTAATTCCCATGCCCCAAAGATCAGGCCGTGCAGAGTTCCCCTTTTGCTCTATGCTGATGACACTGCTTTATTATCTCAGTCACGGATAGGGCTTAAAAGACTCATGCATGCTTTTGGAATATATTGCCAACAAGAACTGGTAAGGATAAACTTTGATAAAACTAAGGTCTTAGTTGTCAGAGCTAATGGGCCCCCGAGAAAGCACCAGTGGGTAATAGGTGGGAACACCATCGAGCAGGTGCGAAGTTATAAATACCTGGGGCTGATTTTCTCGGATCATGTTAGTTGGAATAACCACTTGGAGGCAGCACTTATTTTGGCAAAGAAGACCTCGCTGGCTATAACCAAGTTCTATTTTAGCCAGGGTGGTAAATTAGTCCTACCTGCTTTACGTGTGTTCCAAGCTAAAGTTATAAATCAGCTTCTATATGCCTTTCTCATATGGGGGCTGAAGTATGTGTCTCAACTGGAAAGCATCCAGAACACTTTTCTTCGGAGTGTTCTGGGTGTCACTAGGGGAACACCTCACGTCCTCTTAAGAGCTGAGGCTTGGGTTCGCCCTTTAAGTGCTGTTGCCTGTCAGGCAGGGGTTTATTTTTGGATTAAAGTGATACTCTTCCCTATTTGCAATACCTCCCTTATATCTATGGCTATGAGAGCTGGCCTAGGGGAGCCATGGGGTAGGGTAGTGGAGAAGGAGGTCCTCCGGTTCGGGTTTTCTGCTGAAAGTTTAGGGACAGTGGGGTTACCAGCTGCCAGGAGTTTGGTCAAAAGGAGGATTCTTGACCAAACTCTACAATTGGGATCAGCACTGTTGACACAACAGAAAGTAGCTCCCCAATATGTTTCATTTAATCCTGGGGGCCCTGGAGAATATTATCTTTTTAATTGGTTAGATCCAGGGAAATGAAATGCCTTTTTAAAGCTGAGGATTAATTCATTCCCTTCAGCGTTTGTGGAGGGCCGCTATAAGAGGTTACTTAGGAGTCAGAGGGTTTGTCCTCTATGTAAACTGGGTGAGATAGATACGGTAGACCATATTTTGTTCCGTTGCCCTCAATTTGTTGGACCCAGGCTCCGGTATTTAGGGGGTTTGGATGATCATGAGATGCAGGAAATGCTTAGCCCAGTGGATTCAGACCTGACTAGGGCAGTCTCTGGGATGGCACAGGCCATTTTGCACATTCGCAGAGCTTTGGCTCGGCAATCTGGAGTGGTAGGGCTGTCTGACCATGAAAGTCAGCCAGTCTTGCCCTAAGAAGGGAGTTATGAGATCTTTTCTCCCTCTCTATGCAACTTTAGATTACTAGGTCGGAGTGGGTTCAAAGCATAGATGGTTTTCTGGTGCAATATAAGCTATACCCCTAAATACTGTTTGCAGATGGTGGCTAGAAGTGTTTGACTTTACCCCTCTTGAGGTGTGGGGGGGGGGGCTTTTACTTATTTCTCTAATTATTTAATTTAAAGTATCAAGTGCTATTGGTTTTGTTGGTTATTAAGGGGTATTGAGGGCTGGTTGGGAGACCCCTTTGTTTTGGAAGGGCTAAGGCCCCTTATTTTGTTTTAAATCTGTGTATTGGTACTATATGTGTATAGACTGTGAGCTGTTATAGCCGGTGGCTGAACAAAAAATTGTTTATTACTTACCTGTACTTGGTTACCACTTACCTGTACTGCTTATATATTATAATTTAGGCTGTAATACGTATTTTAATCATTTATTTTACCTGGATATTGTAAAAGCCAATGGCTACACAATAAAATTTTGATGATGATGATGAATGCATAGCTAGGAACCAATTCCTTTTTATTACAGTTTTGGCACTATTCATAAAGCAAATGAGCATTGCCAGTATATGCAGCAATGTATGCAACGAACCCTAGCATCTTTAAATGAATATCTATAGATTCAAACCAGAGATTCAGAACCAGTTCTGTGCCCTACTCTAGTTTATTTCTTGGTTGTATGTCTGCCATGACTTCTCTCTCATTCTTTCTGTCTCTCTCATCGTACTATCTGAGCATCTGTCTTATGTAGGACTGCTGTATCTCTGTCATTCAACTCTCGTATCAAGTTTGATACAAGGTTTCGAACCGTTAGAAGGTAATCCTATTATTTTGTGCTTTTCTTGCATATTTTGTGGGGTTTTGGTAGGTGGACATCCATGTTTCTTCACCAGGTATTCTGGCTGTGATGAAGGTATACATCTAAATATTGTAAGTTCTACATACTAGCCATGATGCCTACAACTATGGATCATTATTCCATGACAGGCTGAATTCACGAGCCAGAAAAGTGTTGCAGAGCTCTTAGCTCTGAGTCCTTACAAAATGTTTGTGTAGGGATATGGAGCCTGTGAAGGTGTTAAGGGAACATGAAGAAATACCACCTCAGGGAGAAAAGAGATGCACAAGATATTCCAGAGAGAGGTTTACCCCATGCTCAGCCTTTCCACACATAACATTTGAATCTTGCCAATTCAGAAAAGGAATCATATGGAAGATGAAAAATATTTTCCCCCTGCAAATAATAATTAGTAAATTACCCATTTGTAATATTTTTCCCCCATCATCATTATAGTTTATTTGGCGTAAAAAGCCCTTTTATTTTCTGCCCAATGGTGAAATTTTTTTTTTTTTACACACAACTTGTCTTTGTACAGCTCCAACTTCCATGTGTTTTTACTTTAATACAGTAAGGCTTGGGAACGCCCTGCTAGGCCATTTTCTAGACAAGTCATCATCTGCTGGTTCAAGGAGGAGCAACTACCGCGACGTGCTGGGTTTGAGAGGAACACCAACTCGATTGCACCTTGGTTCCATGGTAAGATAGTGTTCTTTATTCTTTCATATACCCAAGTATGATGTACCTCCTGAGTAAGCTCTCAGTGTCATGAGCTTGATGTAGTGGATTGGTGATCTTGATGTGATGGATTAGTGAGGTGGTATTTGGAAGGAGTTGGAACATTATTTATTTATTTATTTAATTTATTTATTTTTATTAGCCACCCCCTATAGCCTATGGCATCTCAGGGCGGCGTACAACATAAAAGAAGTAAATAAAACAATAAAACACAACAAATAAAAACATTTAAAAATCCATCTAAAAAAACCCACTACCCCCCACCCCACCACCCCAAACCTTTTATCCCACCCACCCCCCTCTCCCCCTCTGAAGGCCTGGGAGAACAGCCAGGCTGTACAAGCCCAGCGGAAGGCCAACAGACTTGGGGCTAGACGGGCTTCCTTCGGGAGGAAATTCCATAGTCGTGGCCCGGACACTGAGAACACCCTCTCCATAGTGGCCTCATGCTTTTCATGGGGGACCTCCAGGAAGGTGCCCCCGGTGGACCGAAGGGGATGCTCTGGGATGTGGAGGGTGAGGCAGTCCCTGAGGTATTTATTTATTTATTTATTTATTTATATTTCTTAGCCACCCCTTCATACCCATGGCATCCCAGGGTGGCTTACAGCATAGAAATATCAATTTAAAACAACAATAAAACAGAGAAAATTCAAACATTTAAAAACCCACCTAACACCCCCCACCCCAACCTATTGACCCAATTCCCCCTCCTCTCCTCCAAAGGCCTGGATGAACAGCCAAGTTTTGTAGGCCCGGCGGAAGGCCAACAGATTTGGGGCCAGATGGACTTGCTCTGGGAGAGAGTTCCATAGTCGTGACCTGGTCATCGAAAACGCCCTCTCCATCATGGCCCCACGCTTTACATGGGGGACCTCCAAGAAGGCACCCCTGACAGACTGAAGGGGTTGCTCTAGGGCGCGGAAGGTGAGGCGGTCCCTGAGATATGAAGGGCCAAGACTGTGTAGGGCTTTATAGGCCAAGACCAGCAGCTTGAATCTGACTCGGTACGCTATAGGCAGCCAGTGCAGCGTGTAGAGCACAAGAGTGATATGCTTCTGTCGGTCCGTCCCCGTCAGGAGACGAGCCGCTGCATTCTGCATTCTGCAGCCTCCAAAACAGCATCAGGGGAAGGCCCACATAAAGCGTGTAGCAGTAGTCCAGGCTTGAGGTGATGAAGGCATGGATGAGGGTGGCCAGGTCGGGTCTGGAAATACATGAACGCAGTCTCCGCACCAGATACAGCTGGCGGAAGGCAGCCTTAGCCACCAACTCCACCTGTTGATCTAGGCAGAGGTCTGAATCCAGCAATACTCCCAGACTCCGAACCTGCTGGGCTACAGGAGGGCGGACCCCCTCTACGAGGGGAGCCGACACCTCCCTCGGGCCTACCCACCGCCATCACCTCCATCTTATCGGGATTGAGTTTCAGTCTGCTCTGCCATAACCAAGCCACCACGGCCTCAACAGATTGGGACAGCA
The DNA here is from genome assembly GCA_003113815.1 of Sphenodon punctatus. Lineage (NCBI taxonomy): Eukaryota > Metazoa > Chordata > Lepidosauria > Sphenodontia > Sphenodontidae > Sphenodon > Sphenodon punctatus. The sequence goes on from QEPC01007647.1 coordinate 1,469,843, forward strand.
CCGAGATGGCGTGGTCTCGAGCACATGATGGGTGTGGTCAACCTTATCTGAAAGACAGAAAAATCTTCCCTAGTTTTCTTAAGGTTAATATTGTATAAATGATTACTAACCTCACAAGTGTTTCTTCTCCCTCTTGATAGACTACTTTTTCTTTCCTTTTCTTGATCTAGGTCTGCTTATGCCTCCTCGCAGCAAGAGGGCTTCTTAATATCTTTGGAGTCTGCAGTTTACTATTAGATACCAATTTAGCATTCAAAATGGGCCATCTCATTTTCATCCTGAGTTACAATACTGGTTTTAGTTATGCAGTGGGAGTCTCCATTCTAGCCATTGGCCAACAAAATAAAAATAAAAATAAATAAATAAAATAATAGCTGAAACTTTCCAAGCTGTTCCAATCCACAACTTGATTATCATTCTAAATAATCAAGCTATATACTAAAAACAATTGATTCTGATTAATTTTCTGCTTTTTATTTTGCTCTCTCCACATTTTTGGTTACAGGAGACTGAATTTTTCAGTTTTTGATGTTTTGGTTTGCAGAAAAAATACATTTTTTAGTTTGGGACACTGGATTTTCAGATACTGATTTTTTGTTTTATTAAAATGGGAATATTTGGGGAAAAAATCTATTCCAAAACAACCTATTTCATAACCAAAGTATTCCTCTGAAAATGAAAATAGTTTACAAACAGCTCAGTGCAACTAACCTAAAGATATCTATGAGTGTGAGTGTATGTTGAATCTTAAACTCAGGTTGAGATCAGCAGTTTTAGATTGGATTTGACATCAGTGTCAGTGTAAGAATGCAGGAGATGACAATAAACACCGATAGTGCTTTGATCATGCTATTCTCAACCAGAGTGGTGTTATAAAAATCACAAAACATGAGAAACTAGGACTCCAATTCCCAAACTACTGGTTGAATGCAAAAGGTATTCATTTCAACTAGGACTAAAAGTAGTTCTCGCCCTGGTTGAAAATCTCAGTGAGAATAGGTTTCTCACCAAGATTTTCTAAGTTGAGAATCTCACAAGAATCAATGTTCTTACCGTCATTCTTGTGAGATTCTCGAAAATGGTCACCAGGCAGTTTTGCATGCCCAGAATCGCTTTGGTGGCCATTTTGAGTATGGGCAGAGAATTTAGGTTTTTTTGAGAATCTTGTGAGATTTTTGAGAGACCTCACGCGCATGCACAAAATTACTGTTGGGGGGGTGGGATGGGGCGCACATTTGCAGAATGGCCATGGTGGCCATTTATGCATGTACAGAGCATTTTTTGAGGTTCTCAAGGATCTCATGAGATTTTCGGAAACCTCATTAAGAATTCGTGAGATCTTGCCAGGACTGCGAGAATGTCGCGAGAATGCAAAAGCAGTCTCATTTCAGACCTAATTTCAACACAGCTGATAGTGGTGCAGCACTTTGAAGATCAGATAAAATCCTCCTGTTTGTTTCCCAGCCGCTCCTTCTACTCACCAAGACTGAAGTCATACCCCTGTGCAAAGAACTTTGGTTTTCACTGCAGAAATGTATGGGAATGCTGTTCTGATTTCTGTTTACTTTACAAAAAGTGAAGCCACAGAAGACAGAGGCCACATTCACACCTTCAGTGGCGTGGTGGCGGCGATTCCCATGAGTCAAAATACACAACAGGGGGAGGAGTTGGATGCCAGAAATACCTCCGGTGTGAATGGGGTTCTGCCACAACTTCACTCATGAATGACAGGGCTCAAAATCCAGCCCTGTCATTCGCGAGTGAAGTCGTGGCAGAAGCCCATTTCACGCTGGTAGTATTTCCAGCATCCAGCTCCTCCCCCTGCTGCATCCTTAACTTGTGGGAGTTGCTGCCGCCGCACCACTGAAGGTGTGAATGTGGCCAGAGTGGGGAGGCTACCTTGCCTTGGGTAGCTTTATACCACTCTGGGCAGACAGGTGACGTGATGCAGTGCATCTTGTGGCCAGCACCTGCCAGATGTTCCCCTGGCTGCTATGTGACATGTCGTGTTTTTAAGGGGACTTTTTCTGAGGACTTCGCGAACAGTTCGGTCGAATTCAAGTTCAGTTCAGAAGTTCGGTTCGGTCGACCAAACTAGTCGAGTTCGGTCCGAACTCCGAACTCCGAACTTCCGAACCGCATTCGCACATCCCTACTTTCCCATCACTGCCCAAGAAGATAAGTCAACAGGCCATGGACTTAAATTGTGGCAAGGTAGATTCTAACTTGGGAAAACATCCTAGCTCTATGGGCAGTTAGGCAATGAAATAGGTTACTTGGGGAATCTTCTTGAGTGGATGTTTAAAAAACTATTTAGACAAGCATCAGTCTGCTATTCCATAGTTATAAGTCATCCTTCCTTAAAGAAAGGGATTGGACTAGATGACCCTTGAGTACCTTCCATTGCTACAGTTCTCTCGTTCTATGATTATTTAGTTTTCATCTATTTTTTCCTTCCTCACCCACAGGAGTATCTCTTTGAGCAAATATCATTTACAGCTCCAGAACTCTATTTATTTTTCCATAGAAATGTCATTAATCTCTTCACCTCAACATGTAGAAAATGTATTATTTGAATTAAAGTAACATTGATATTTCAAGCTTGTGTACAAGCAACTTGGGTAAACTCTTGCAAAAGAAAAAAAAGAAAGTTGATGTAAAAGGTGGCAAAATTATTATTTCATCATGGAGGTGTCAGTCATGGCTGCATAGTAAAATCTGTAACAGGGTATTTTCAGACGTGAAGGAGCCTCTATGTATGGACCCTGTCTGGAGAATTGCCACCAACCCGGTTCAGATCGGACTGGTTAGCAAACCACTTCCATGGTGGAGACAGAGCAGTCCCACCCTCATCGTGGTCTAGAGTGCCGGAAAGGTTGGAAACAAACATGACGCTGTACCCAGCCTGGCTCAACCCGCTTTGGGAACCACGGCCACTGCGCTGAGATGTAGACATGGCCGACTGTGGGCAAAAGAAGCCAAAGTCTCTGCTCCCACTCACCCGCAGCAGGGTTCCACAAGGGTGTGTGTGGGGAGAGAGGAGCAGTCAAGGAGGCTGCTGCAAGTCACATTGGACCCAGCCTGGGAGCCAAGAGAGTTGAAGAGCAAAGCACACCCACTGAACAAGATACAACAGCAGTCTGGAACCAGGCCACCATCACAGCTCATCCACCATGCATAGCAAAGCAGGGGTCAGTGGTCCCACAAATGGAAGGGGCACAATGCAAAGTGCCGTGTGGGGGGGACGGAGCATCTCAATGAACAGAGATGGTCTCGCCTCCAGACATAAAGGCATAATCGCAAGGGAGGAGGACAGAAAAACACACCCCAATGACCAGTTCCATGGTGGAGGGCAGAGAGCCGTGGTGAGTGCTACCATGCCGGCCATTTGTTAAGCAGGGGCCACACAGAGTTCAGGTCCAAGTGTTCTGAGGCTGGGGAGGAGGGCAAACCCACATGTTCCACATATGAGGGCCAACAGAGCATACTACTCTGGTACTCCAGAGCCCCCATATGGAAAGCAGCCAGGTAGCATGGTTCAAAAGGGTCACCAGTTGCGAAGTCCACCTGGACATCCACACCTCATAAAGTGCATTAAATTTAGCCGTGGAAGACTCCTGTTATAGGTATGGCCCACTTGGGGGGCCCTCCAGGTGGTTCATCTCAAACATCTGGTTAAGGCAGGCACTATGGGACCGGCGATGGCCACGGGCACTCAGGAGAGCGCAGGCAAAAGACAGCCCCATACCACAATAGCGAGGCAGTGGGAGAAAGTCAGACAGCTTGCATATCTCCCTAAAGGCCAGGGTTTTCTCAAATTCCCACAGAGTTACAGCACCATGGGTGGGGGGAGATGCACCGTTGCCACAAACCCGTAGGCCAAGGTCACAGGCCCACTGGCAGCACATGGGTCTTCTAGTGGAATGGCCAAGCTGATGGAGCAGATTGATCATGAGCTCAAAGCCCGCACGGTTAGAAACCGGAGATGCCAGGAGATGTTGAATTTCCTGGCCACGCCAAAGGTTTGCCAGAGATGTGGTTGCCCACACACTCCAATCCCACACACTCCAATCCCAGAGAGCACAGGAAGTAGGGGTGTGCATCAAGGACCCGTGTCATTTTTTGTTTTTCTTTTTTGTTATTAAAACCGGTCATTTAAATTATTGTTAATAACAAAATGTTAATTATCGGTGTCATTATCGGTATTGATTTTGAACGATAATAAAGGTTTTGGTTTTGGTATTGTTTCTGTTGTGGGCTGCCACCAGTGGCAGAAGTGCCAGCAGACACCTGCCCCAGACTTCTCAGAAATTGAACTCCTCCTTCCCTTTCTCATTATAATGCACTAGTACCTGACACAGCAAAAGCTGACACAGAACAAGAGTCAAATAGCCTGGCCCTGAAATATAAAGGGTTTGATTGGTTCTGTGAGGCGTTGAACAATCACAGGGTGCCATTCAACTGCCTGGAACCTGCTTGCACTGCTCATTGGCCAGCAGCTAAATCCATCAGGTCCTTCCCCTCCCATCACAGGCCCAGTTCAAGAATTAAACACTGTTTCTGGCTCCAAGATGTCTGCTCCCTCCTCCCCTCTCCACATTTCCCTCTAAAAATCACCTGCTATGCAATAACAAAATCAATGACTGTCGTTATATTTATTGATTTTGTTTTTATTTATCTTAGTTATCGTTATTGCAATAATGAGAACAAAAATAAGAATGTCGTTATCATTATCAATATAGGAAAAATGAAGTGCACATCCCTACCCCAGACATGGCCCAAACCAACGGGGAAAGGGACAGTGAATGAGGCCCACACAGATCCCACACAGCCATGGGGAAAAAACCCAGACAACAGCCTCCCTATCGGCTCCAAGATCATAAGATAACATTGGCATGTGGACACCACAGCCATGCCAAGCAGGGAGAAGTAAAACCCAATGAGGGAGGAATGGAAGCTTGAGAAGGCATCCATGTCCCAGGTGTGAACACGCCAAAGAGAAGGGGGCATGGGCATAATAACTCCAAACACATCGAGGACAGATATGAAGAGAGGAAAGGACACCTGCCACAGCCAAGGCCACTCAACCTGAAGGGCGCACGCCCAAGGGAAAACCCACAGTGCCATAGGGCAAGAGATGCATGTAATCCTTGCATTGCACAACACCATAGGAGTTCACGCCATGTGCCCCAGAGACATGTGTGGAGGGAGGGGGGAAATGCATCCCACCCATGGAAACGAGCAGCACCTCTTCCAAACGGACAGGTCTGCAATGATCAAAGAATCCCAGTCAGTAGCAGAGCTGTGCATAGGACCGTCAGGCTGTATGGGCAGACACACAGCATGAGCAATCTGGCACTGGTTTGCCTCAGAGCAGCACAATAGACAACACCCCTGTGGTTGAGTTAGCGTGTCTGCTCTTTGCCATCAAGCACACCATGGATGCGGGTCAGGTCGATGCTCTTTGTTACTTCATCATCTCCATTGTGGAGTGGTATAGACAGCACCATTTGTTGTTGAGAACAGCAGTAGACCATCAGCTGCTGTCATGCAGACAGCTCACATACCTCTGTGATCTACAGGCCAGTCCCTTCAGAACCGCCCAGAGGCATCACCACCAAAGGGAATCTCACCTTTCATATGTGCAGCTGCAGATCCTTTGGAGATCCATAAGATCCAGACTCCAGAACAATGACCAGCTGATGGGGGTCACCTGGAGCCAGACATGGTGCATCTCAGCTGATGTTATGGGCATTTACCTTGATGTACCCATAGAACATTACATCTGGGTTGTGTCCAGGTCAGCACAGTGGTGGGTGATAGTCCTAAACACATGGAATGATACAGCATGGCATGAGAACTTCAGGATGGAGAGACGGTTCATCCTCAGGATAGCGGACCGTCTCCGGCCATGGCTGAAGAGACAGTGCACTGCAATGAGGTCACCCATCCCCGTGGTTCAGCGTGTGGCCATAGCAATATGGGCCCTTGCAAACCCCAATTCCTGTTGCACCATAGGCCAGCATTTCAGGATTGGGATCAGCACAATGGCCACCATCATGCTTCACTTCTGTGAGGTAGTCAAGGCTATTCTCCTTGATCGAGTGGTTCATCTTGTGGACCAGGCCCAGATAATGGAGGGATTCAGGGTGGTGTGGTTTTCAAATTGCACTGGGGCCATAGATGGAACATATATTGCCATCCTGTGCCCCTCTCATGTGGCAGATGAGTACATCAACTGCCATGGCTACCATTCACTACAACTCCAAGTGGTGGTGGATGATTGCGGCCGGTTCATCGATGTGTTCACTGGCCACTCCGGACGGAGCCATGTTGCCGAGATCCTCTGTATATCCCCATTGTTTGCACAAATTCCCGGAGGGACATCTGTGATCCCACCATGAGCCTCATTGAAGGGGTTGATATGCTGCCAATCATCATTGGGAACCCTGGCTACCCCCTACTGAGGTGATTAATGAAGGGATAGTCAGTGACTCACAACCCAGTGGAGTTCAACTTCAATAGGTGCCTCAGCACCACCCAAACAGTGGTTGAGCAGGTCTTCACGGCACTCAAGCAGTGGTGGAGATCCATTGCTGGCTGACTGGATTTCAAGGTGGAGATCACCTCATTGATGACTGCAACAGCATGCTTGATGCACAACATATGTGAGACAGATGGCGTTTCTCTGCATTACTCTATGCCCATTCAACCCCCAGGGCCTGTGCCCCTGTACCAACATGATGAAAACCCCAGGGAGTACGGATATGCCAAGCGCATAAGCAATGTCCTGTGAAGGCGTATAGAACAATGAGACAGTGTGCAACCCTGAAATCCAGACTGTCCCATCACTGAACTATTACCTCCCATTGATCAAACAATGCCAAGCAACCCGGCAGAGGGGATGGGTGTTCTGCAGGGTGGTTGGCATATATGTTGAAGAATGTGATCCAAAAATATTAAACACCTACATCTGAAACCATACACATGCCTATACCTCCATTACTGAACAACAGGTAGCTGGGAGAACCAAGCAACCTTGGTAAGAAAGCATGGGGCTAGCTGGAAAGAGTGCTTGTGTACATGCACAGGAGTGGTGCGTAGAGGTGTGCACCAGGGACCCATGACATTTTTTTGTTTCATTTTTAGTTTTGTTATTTAAATACTTTGTTCTTGTTTTTATAAATCTCAAATTTTTGTTTTTGTTTTTGCTTTTGTTTTCAATTCCCATTGGTTTCAATGGAAAACACATTTATAGCTTTAAGTTTTTAGTTTTTCATTATATTTAGATGAAACCTGGAGGAATTTTAACCCCAATGGATGGTATTAAGGGTACTAAATTGCAGATAGAATGGATAAAGGAATCCAATTTTATTAGCAGTTGAATTATGCTATTTTGCAAAAATCTACATATACATTCATGGCTGTAACATCTTTATCTTCCATTTAATGCAGATGAAACTTGGCAGGTTTATACCCATCCCCATGTTTACTATCTCTGACAACTTTTATAAGGATTGGATAAAGGGTCCTGATGGTATAAGTAATTAACTTTTACATGTATGTCTGAACGTAACATCTTTGTAGACCAACCAGTGTACATGAAATTTGGCAGGGCTGTATCCACACTTTCAGGACTATGTCTGCTAAATATAAGAAAGATGAGATAAAGGGTTCCAATTTTATATGCCTGCACAGCATATGTAGAGAATGAGCCATGCCAGGGATTCTCTTACATGTATAAGATCGGTTTGTGATACCAATTGGCCAGCAGAAATGTCAACCAAATATCCTCATTCTGTGCTGTGACCACCCCAACATCTCTCCTCACTTGTTACTGGGAAATCTGAAGCATCTGTTTAGGAAAGAGCCAACAGAGATTCTCTGATGTCCTCTGTTACAGTGCTACAGGATGTGACTGTGATGATAACTGGACAGCCTGGATGTGTAAACTATGTCTCCTGATTGCTTGAATGTTATTCCCAAAGTCCCAGTTATATGCCTTCTACGCCCGACTGAGAGCCCACCTCGAAGTCACCACCGATTGGTCCTGTAAAGCTGGAAGTATGCAGTAATTTTCCAGTGAATGTGTCTGTCAGTCTTTTGGGTTGCTCCCATCCTCCCTCCTACAGCTTCACTCCCTATTCCATGCCAGGTGCCTGCTTTTGACTGGCACTGCATGTGCTGCTATTTATCTGAATAATGGTCTTCAAGGGGACAACTTCAATTGCTTTTAAAATTGGGTCCCTTTATTACATCTTCCTGTAATTTGACAGAGATGACAGGAAAGGTGTGTGATACATTTCTGTGAAATTACTTGTAAACAGGATGAAATATAAAAATGTTACAGCTGGAAATGTATTTTCAAGTTAATAGCTTATAATATCAGGACACTTTATCTAACCTTTCTGAAATGTGACAGAATTCATTAACTAGTGGAGGGACATAACCTTCCCAGGTTTCATGCAAATCGGATGGAAGATTTTTTTTAAAAGGTGTAGCCAGGAATGTGAATGGAGCTTTTCTTAAAATCACAACATTCAATTGCTTCTAAAATTGGTCATCTTTATCCAATCTTTTTGACATTTGGTACACATAGTGCCCTCTGTTGCGGGTACAATCATCCCTCATTTCAACTGAATTGAATAAGAAACAAAAACGTTATAGCCAGAAATATGTTTTTCAGTGTTTTCCCATTATTTCAAAAACAAAAGTTCATTTTTATTTTTGTTGTTATTATTAGTTATTTTTGTTATTACAATAATGAAAACTAAACACAGATTTTTCAGTTTTGTTATCATAATAACAAAAATGAAATGCACACCCCTAGTGGTGTGAGCCTTCCTACAGCCACGCGAGGGTGGTCAGAGGGAGGGGGCTGCTGTTTCCTACCACACGATGGGCCTGGGGTTGGGAAATGTCATTGACCCACTTTTCCACTCACTGAAAAGCTGGGACAGGATCCAGCATATGGTCCCTTGCAGAGAGTGCATTGGACATGCTAAGGACACGTAGGGGCAATAGGAACAACAGGGTCTCTGTCTGTTCAGGAGATACTGTGGGGGAGGGGGCATGGGGCATGCAGCAACTTGGAGTGTGTACCCTATACAAGTGACAGTCTGATGGTAATGGCCATCACAGGCCTTCATGGGACAGCCATCGGAAACATTGATTGCTTCCAGACATTAAGAACTCATGTCCATTCCCCATCCCATTCCATGACCATATATGCAGGAAAGTTTAACCCTGCCCTATAGTGGACAGTAATCCAGACGGAAAGTGGTGGGATGCGGATGCAGCTCCCAATTCTGATGAATGGTGTGTGGGCATGCAGGGCCAGGGGCATGGCTGTAGAGTGTGGCTGTGGGCATAGGGGAAAGCAACTAATGTGGGGATCGATATTTGGGGGCTGCTTTGGGTGACTGGTGGGAATGTCCACCACATGCCGTGGGCATATAATGACACCCCGTATCATAACAATAGGCACCATCAAACCATTATCCATTGTGAGCACTGCTGAATCATTGTTGCAGTTGCTGGCTGCATATCAGACATGTTCCTCCATCCTCACACCTGAGAGTGGCTGTGAAGCAAGGCAGATGGCAGACCCACGCGGCAGGTGCGGATTGAGTTAACCATTACCTCTACTAGGAACTGTTGCCCAGAGCGCACAGCCACCATTCCCCCAACCCCACTGCCTGGGCTGTGCCTGCTAATGGCCAAATGCAACTGCCCTGCCAACATATGGTATCAGGGAATGAATACCAGGAAACCATAAATCTCAATCTTAACTATATATTGTGGACTGTATTTACATTCACTTTTATTTGCTCCAGCTACCAAATGGCAAATTACCTAGCCAGAGAAATAAATTGCTAACTGCCAGGAATTTGGCTTTTCTGTTAGGCTATAGTATTTATGTTGATATAGTGAGGGTGGAATATTTGGCACAGAAACTCACTGTACTGTGTATCAAAGTGTACTTTAAATCTGAAGAATTGTTTAAAAAATGATTCCTTGCTTGGAAACTTCTGAGACAGTGGAGAATCTCCATTGATAGAGTTTTTATGCAGGGACCAAAGTCTTTTTTAATCAATAGTCTAAGGCTCAAGGACAACCAGGAAATTTCTAGTCCCAGGGTCACCGCTGCAGGCTATGATTTGAATAAAGCAGAGTTGGAAGATGACTGTATGGAGGTCCAACAGAATGGTCCAGATTATGGGGATGGGGGATCCGGTAACCCTCACCAGGGTAATATACTACATAGGTTATTTACTCTCTGCTTCGCTGATTCTGGATCTGATCAAGAAGAACATGATATTATTGAGGTTTTTAATGCTCTTCCACCTGTTGATAAGGATATAATTAAAGGGAATCTTGCTTGTATTCAGACGAAGTTCATATGTAAGACCCTTAATTTTGAGACTTCTGCTTCTGGTTATAGGCCCTGTTATGACCGTAACAATTTAATGGGTATGAGTCTTCTCAATGAGGAGGAGCTGGGGTCTCAGCCTAATTATATTGATCATGGGAATAGCCATCCAGCTCTAGTCACGAAGCGGCTTGCCAAGCTTACAGCTCAACATAGTAAGGGAGACATCCAGCCGAAGACAGCTGCTCTGAACCCACTGGCTTCCCTTAATTCATGTTTGATACCCTCTTCCACCCACATTCTAGCCTCAGGATCTGTGGATCTCACTACTGAGACAGAGAACACTAAAGTTTAGGGGGAGATGGGGCAGGACTCATGGAATAAAGCCTTCAGTAGAAATAGGAAACAGGCTCTTCAGTACCTAGAGTCAAATAGCCAGTGATTGCCAGCCTCTCCTCAGACTATTTAGGTGAAGGAGTGTTCAGGGGAGCCCTTGTTCCACAGCCTTGATTATTCTGTCATTGAACTCAGCAGTTATCAGGAGTCCCTTTTGAATCCTCCAAATGAGGATGCTAGTGCAGAAGTATTTAATTTAGTCTGCCCCAGAGATGATACAGAAATGGAGGGAAGGTTAACCCTCGGGCCCCAAGAATTGGAGCTCTTGGCTTCCTTCCCATCTTTCTTGAAAGAAGAACAGGATGTTACTTTGACAAAATTTCAGATTATTTATAGTAAACGTCTTGGGCTAAAGGGGAACTTGGACAAGGGATAAGTGTTTGCTGGGGAAGCCCTTAACTTGGCTGTCTGTGCAGAGCAAAGCTGTGAAGGTACACAAAGGGAATTTGAAATCTCACCTCAGGATGGAAGGCTGTCAATTTATAAGGCGAGTGGCTCTGCATTGAGAGAGGACAAGCCCGACAGGAAACATGAGACTTGACTAAGTACTTCCTATCTTTCCAATATTTCCATGCTAAATTTATTGTCATGGAATGTAGCTAGTTGGGCTACTTGTCTCTCAGATGACTCTCGATGGTTGATGTCACAGTTTAGTATTATTGCCATTCAGGAAACATGGATTGTAAACGTGGAAGAAATTGCTGTCTCTGGATACCAAACCTGGGCCAAATCTACAATTAGAGCGGCCAAGGCTGGAAGACCAGCGGGGGGGATGGCAATTTTTGTTTGTCTAGCTCTTCAGACCAGAAATATAAGGTTGCTAAGTGCTCCTAAGAGTGTTCTTGTTATCCAGATAATGTGGGATAAGGAATAATTATCATGAACTTGTATATTCCTCCCAGTATTGAACTACTGGAATATGAGAGTTTCTGGCAATCAATGGAGAATTTTATAGAGCAGTTGAGTGAGGACTACCCCTGTGCATTATTTATATTTCTAGGAGATGTCAATGCTAGGACAGGTGGATGACAATGTCAGATGTGCGAGGGAACTGGGAATTGAAATTGAAGATTCCTATTTTTATCCCCAGAGGAATTCCAGTGATCCACAGTTAAATGCAAGAGGCATTTGCTTTCATAGATTTTTGTACAAGCTTGACTGGAAAATTCCAAATGGTAGGTCAAGGAATGACCACTGTGATGTGACCTTTTTATCAGCAGGGGGCTCAAGCATAATAGACTATATCTGTGTCCCTGTGTGGTTCCTGGTCAAAGCAAGTACTTTTGAAGTAATTCCATTTGGATGTAGTGATCACCAGCATATTAGTGCTACTCTTCATTTAGGTAAAAGAGGCCTCATATGATATGATATAAACCAGCAATAACAAAGCATTAAAATGGGGCCCAAAATTAAAAGAAAGGTGTAAGGTGTTCTTTGAATCCATAGTGTTGTGAGAGATCAGAAATATTTTTCTGACCCAAGACTGTTTGAATATTGATTAGTAAAGAGAAAAATACCTTCTCTCTTTACGCATCTGATGGAAAAGGTGAGACAGGAATTGCTGGTTAATATTAGTAGTTATAAGAGAAATAATAATCCAACCTGGTTTGACTAAGAGTGTCAGAAAATGAAAGTAAAGATGAATAAGGCAGTTAGGGCTATTAAAAAGGATAGATCTTCAGAGATGCCGAGACATTTCCTTGATTTAAAGAAAATGTATACTAGGGATGGGCGAACGCGGTTTGGAAGTTCGGAGTTCGGCCTGAACTCAGCCTGTTCGGATGACCGAACTCGAACCCGAACCCGAACCCAAACCCGAACATACTGAACGGCAAAATGGCCGAACAGTTTGGTCAGTTTGGATCGCGTTCGGGTGGCAAAAAAAGGTTCACTGGAAGGTCAAACATGACAGGGATACTAGTCACTGAGGAGCAGACTTCCCGGCACCAGGGGTGGAGAGGCTTGCAAGAAATGAAACTAATTATCTGCCTCCCCCCTTCCCAACACCTTCTGAGCTAGTCACTGTTCCTGAACAGCAGGCGTTGAGTAGGATTTTTAGATTGTTTTAAGTTTCAATTCAGTTTTGTACTGAAATGAAACTTAAACCATAAACTGAAACCTTGTGTTTTGCATTTCACTGTATAGACTCATTGAGTATGTATGTATTTCATGAGATGGGGGGAGATAGATAGATAGAGAGTTGTGGGAGTTAGCTTAGTGATAGAGATAGCGTTAGTGATTTACTTTTAGTGTTTGTAGGAGTAGGTCTGTGTACTTATTAGATAATCCATTTAGTTCATAGCATTTAGAATAGTTAATAGCAGTTAGATTTAGTGTAGATAGATGTATACAGTGCTCCTTAAGAGGAAAAAGTGCAGTACCAGGAATATCTTTGGGTCTGTTTGCATCAGGCAATGAAACAAAATTAGACCTCAACATTTTGGTCCCTCATAAATAAGGGTTTTTGTCAAACTTTCCCCCTCTTAGATCTAAGTATTTCTGGTCCAAGTTAGCAGGCGCATTTTATGGATATATTTAATGGACCACTTATGGTTAATCCCTACTTATGTGATCCAGAAATTATGATTTTATCTATATGACTTCCAGTTGAAGAACAGTTGATTGAAGAGTTAATATTGCAAGTTCCATCAAATAAAGCTCGGGGGGAAGATGGGATACTGGGAGAACTCCTTAGAGAACATATCAGTTGGTGGACTTTTGTGTAGCCTGTTTAATTATACTAACCTCTATGGAGTAATTCCCAAAGGGTGGAACATGAGCCTTACTGCTCTAATTTTTAAGAAAGAGGACAGATGTTTACCATATAACTATAGACTTTGAAGAACAGGCAGGTTTCTGCAGAGGTTACTCAACAGTGGATCAGTGCTTCATTCTTTCTCATTTGATCAATAAGTATGTTCACATTAATGGAGCCAGATTATTTGCTGCCTTCGTGGATTTGAAACAAGCTTTTGATTCAATTAATAGAAATCTTCTTTGCCGGCGCACGCTTCCCCCCTCCCCGCCCCAAAAGCAAGACAGGACACGATCTTGGATTTATATGGCCGCACCCTTTATTATCCAAATTACAAACAGCCAAATAGGTGAGAGGGTGACATCGCCTATTGCAATACGGGTCCAGTATCAACCATAACTCATAACTTCAAACAGAGGGGGCCGTGAAATACCTTTGCCAGCCTCCTCAATAGTAAACGTCTCCCCTTCATCCAGCACCGAGGGCGTGGCCAAAAGGGACATTGTCCATCCGGACCTGAGTAAGGATTGAGGTGTCTGACAGTGGGAGACCTTATAATGCCCTGCCCTTCTCACTGATACCCCTTTCCCAGGGAAACCAACACCCTGCGTGCAATACCCTGCTCCGCGGTACACGTGGCTTCCCCATCCCTTAAGGAGATGATTTCTAACTTTCCTTATCCTACTTTAAATGATACTGGACCCCTGCCAGGGTGTGACAATATAATTCTACAACACTGAACATCATCGAAGCACCACACCATACTAATGGCGAGCCAAATTAACAACCATATACTGTAAAGAAGGCGGAAAAAAAAGTAGGCCCACTGACCAAATATATACTTGCCAAAAATTCCTTCCTGGCCCATACTAATGCGACCGGTAACCACAGTATAAGGGTCGGGTGAATAGGTGCTTCTTCGTTCCCCGCTCCTCCTGGAATGAGCGGGGAAAGCCTCTGATGCCGCCGATTGCCCCCACGTGATGCAGGGGGCCAATCAGTAGCCCTGCTTCTTCGCGCTCACAGCAAGGGTTGCCGTGGCAACCCTTGCAACCTTCTGCGTGGTGCAGCCACAAACCCCTAGTGCAACCGCTGCAAGGAGTGGCGGCTTGCACCATCCCGTCCAGCTTGTCAGGGAGGGAGAAAGGAGAGGGGGCTCAACAACCCCTCACTGCCTGCATTTGTGGTGGAGGGTATTGTCGGTGCACCCACTCGGCCCCCCCAAAAGTAAGACAGGACACAATCTTGGATTTATATGGCCGCACCCTTTATTATCCAAATTACAAACAACCAGATAGGTGAGAGGGTGACATCGCCTATTGCGATACGGGTCCAGTATCAACCATAACTCATACATTCAAACAGAGGGGGCTGAGAAATACCTTCACCAGCCTCCTCAACAGTAAACGTCTCCCTTTCATCCAGCGCCGAGGGCGCGGCCAAAAGGGACATTGTCCGTCCGGACCTGAGTAAGGATTGAGGTGTCTGACAGTGGGGGACCTTATAATGTCTGCCACTCTCACTGACACCCCTTTCCGAGGGAAAACAACACCCTGTGTGCAATATCTTGCCGTGCGGCACACGTGGATTCCCCATCCCTTAAGGAGATGACTCCTAACTTTCCTTATCCTACTTTAAACGATACTGGATCCCTGCCACCATGGATCCGCTGATACCTCGAGCAGATCCAGGCCCCCACACCGATCATAGAAATCTTTCCAAACCTGCCTTGAGAGCTTCGAGATAAACAGCATTACCAGCTGGAGACAGGTGGACTCCGTCCACCCTAAAATAATCCAATTCCTTATATGTAATTTGAGTATGACTAATCGTCCCAAAGTCAATTGTACCTAACCATTTCCTAATCTCCCTGAAAATCGTCTTCCTTGTCTTATCTATTTTTTTAGTTAGGTCACTCTCCCCCCATTGCAATCAGCTCACTAACTCGGTCCAAATTAGCCTAACTCCCTGAAAGTATTGCTGAACTTCCCACAAATCATTCTTTATAACTCAAATCAATTGTACCCCTTTGAGTCCTGGCAAATCGTTCTCACCGAGGTAAATAACTAATATATTAGGCCTGTGCCATCTACCTAGCTCCCTCAGCATAGGAAGCAGTTGGCTCCACCTCATACCGCTCCTCCCATGCCAGTTGATTATTTCCCATTATGACAGACCCATCTGGGATTCCAACTGCGGACTCCCATGCCACCTTTGCTGCCCAGCGCACCAGGCTGTGCCCGCATATCCAGATCCTTGCCCTCCTGGATACGGTTTGATCAGTCAAGAGAAGGAGATGGCATGGTTAATTAGAGCATACTCCAGGCATTCAGTGCACATAAGTGTGGTGTGCTGATGAACGCCAACGGACGATCGATTGCCTGTGTCTCAGAGCCCGATATCCCCATTTGTACTGCAAACATGACCGCACCTATACGAAATGAATGGGAACCATAATCCCCAGGTGGAAGGTCCAACTTCACCAATGCTGCCCTGAGCATAGACATAAATTGATATCTAGTAACCAGCTTTCAGTTAAGGTGACAAAACAGGGGGTCTCCGACTGGGGGTGGTGGTGGCGGCCAGTTACCCCTGTACTGCCGAAACCGGGCACAACTCGACCTCACCTGCCTGTGCCAGCCTAACCATCCTCCCCTTTCCCCGCTGGTCCATTTTTGATACCCTCAATCATATTCTCACCTGATGAATGTCCCACTGTATATCACAATACCCTATAGCCCTACCTGACCTATCCCTGGCTGACTCGGTGACCAGCTCACTCACTCTGAAGGCACACTACTCTGAACCAGGGGTCTTCCTATCCCCCCATCTGCCTACCTTGCACTGGCAAGTTTTATTGTTGCGGCCCACAGCCGGCCTGGTCCCTTTCTGCAAGCACACGCTCCAGGACCTCTATCCTTGCTAGCAGGTGCAGGTCCTCACTGCTGCCTTGGGTCTCATGCTGGGACCAGTAATTATCTAGAAAAGGGGGTGGGGGCCCCCATGCTGAGACAACTCCTCTACCTCCGTGTCTACCCAAGTGGCCCCTCCTCCCCCTTCCTCCTCCTGATCAGCCCGAGAATCCCCTTGAGGCGCCCTGGACGCCCCTCCCCCTGACTGCCGCCTTGGCATCTCTGAATCCACAAAAAGGGCAGGGGGCCCTACCTGCAGGCCACTCCGCCTAAGCCCCCCTTCGGCCAGGGAGGAAGGGTTATCTGGCCCAGCATGCTGCTCACCATCCTCTTGAGCCTCTGTCGCCAAGGCCCTATTCAAGGTCTCAACAACTGGCACAGGAGTGTCCCTGTGATGGCCCTGGCCTATTGTCCCGGTCCCGTGGGTCCTGCCGGCCTCGTTAGGCCCCACACCTGGGAGGGCACCCCCTGAATAGCGCCGCCTCACAGGCCGCCAGGCGCTCTTATACTGAACCCCTCCCCGCAGGAGCCTGCGGGTCTGGCTGGGGGGGGCGAGCCCGCCCCTTTCTTTCCTTTATTCCCCCCTTTCTTGGGCTTGCCACTCATGGGGGCTTTTGTCCCCCCACGATTCCCCCCTTCCTTTGCTCCTTTTTGTGCTCTCTTAGTCTTCTGGGCTTTCTGTGCCCGAGCCTCAGCCCCATCCCTGGGGCCACGTTCCTGCGCATGCGCCCTCCTGTTCTCACAGCCTACTGCGTGCTGGCCACTCCCTGATCCTCATTGTTCCCTGCAAGGAGTCCTCAAACCAGGCTACTTCCCAGGTCTTGCTCCTTGCCCCTCAGAGACTCACGCGGCCTGTGTCTTCGTTCCCCGCTCCTCCTGGAATGAGTGGGGAAAGCCTCTGACATCGCCGATTGCCCCCACGTGATGCAGGGGGCCAATCAGTAGCCCTGCTTCTTCGCGCCCACAGCAAGGGTTGCTGTGGCAACCCTTACAACCTTCTGCGCAGCGCAGCCACAAACCCCTAGTGCAACCGCTGCAAGGAGCGGTGGCTTGCACCATCATGCCCAGCTTGTCGGGGAGGGAGAAAGGAGAGGGGCCTTGACAACCCTCCACTGCCTGCATTCGCGGCAGAGGGTATTGTGTGAAACTAGCCAAGTCCAACATAGATAGGAGATTATTATTTCTGATAAAGAAATTGTATCAAGACACCTATATGAAGGTTACGGTCCTGCAGGAGGATAATTTGTCACACCAAATTCCCCCCAAAAATGGGGTCAAGCAGGGTTGTGTTTTGGCACCTTTTCTTTTTAATTTTATTTATAAACAATATTGTCGAACAGCTACAGGGAGAGACTTTCCACCCTGTCTATATCAGAGGAAGACCGCTCTTCATGTTATTGTATGCTGACAACATGGTGATATTGTCAACATCACAAGTAGGAATGAGGCACCTGCTTTCATCTTTAACCGATTACTGTAGGGAAAATGACCTGATGATAAATTGTGGGAAGACCAAGATTGTGCTTTTTGCTAAGAATCAGAAGTTGTATTCTTGGAGTCTAGACTCAGTACCCATAGAGCAGGTGAAATCCTATAGATACCTTGGCTTGGCTTTTCACGCAACGGGCTCATGGGAAGAGCATATTAAAGCAACAAATTTAAAAGTTCTTTGTTCTATTAATGGGGTCCTTAGATTCTGGAACACAGTGGGTGGAAAATAGATATTACTTGTTATAAAACTTCTGGAGAGTAAACTTACCCCTCAGGCTACTTACGGTGCAGAGATATGGGCCTATTATACAGCAGGCAATAAACTGGAACTCTTCCAGAATAAACTAATGAGAGTTATACTGGGAGTTCCAAAAAGGCACCACTGCTGGTATGATGAGGACTGAATTGGGTTTTTTCCCTATAGAACCTCTGGCGCAAATCCCGCTCCCTCCCTGACTTCCTCCATTACAAATTCTCCCTCTCCTCGGCTATCTCCCTAGCTAGGCATCGCTATTATGCCTCTAGGATCGAATCTTTCTCCCGCGACCCTCGACGCCTTTTCTCTACTTTCGACTCCCTTCTCAAACCCCCCTGCCCTCCTCCGCCCTCTTCCCTTGCTGCTCAGGATCTTGCGTCGTTCTTCACCTCCAAGATTGACAAGATCCGTCGGGATATTGCCTCCCTCCACCCCCCGCCCCCCTCCCTCCTCGCATCCTTCCCTCCTGCCTCTCTCCAGGAAATCTCTGCTCTTCTCTCTTCATCCAACCCCTCCACCTGCCCCCTTGACCCGATCCCCTCCCGCCTCCTGACCTCTATTGCTCCCACTGTCGCTCCCCCCCTTCTGCATGTTGTCAATCTCTCCCTTTCCACAGGCTCCTTCCCCTCTGCCTTCAAACATGCCACTGTCTCCCCCATCCTCAAAAAGCCTACCCTGGACCCTTTCGATCCCTCTAGTTACCGGCCGGTCTCCCTCCTTCCCTTTGCTTCGAAGCTCCTGGAACGTGTCGTCTACTCCCGCTGCCTGAACCTCCTCTCTGCCAACTCCTCCCTCGACCCTCTCCAGTCCGGCTTCCGCCCCCTCCACTCTACTGAAACTGCCCTGGCCAAGATCACCAATGATCTACTTGTCGCTAAATCGAAGCGCCACTACTCCGTTCTTGTCCTCCTTGACCTCTCTGCTGCCTTTGACACTGTCGACCACTCGCTCCTCTTGGACTCGCTTTACTCTTTGGGCTTCCGTGGCTCTGTCTTTGACTGGTTCTCCTCCTACCTCTCTGACCGCTCCTTTAATGTCTCCCTCCCCGAGTCGACCTCCCCCTCCCTTCCCCTCTCGGTTGGGGTTCCCCAAGGTTCTGTCCTTGGCCCTCTCCTCTTCTCTATCTACACCCGGTCCCTTGGTGAAATTATTGCCTCCCACGGGTTCCAATACCATCTCTATGCTGATGACACCCAACTCTATCTCTCTACCCCCTCTCTCTCCTCCTCTGTCCGCTCACGCCTCGTCGACTGCCTCTCTGATATCTCCGCCTGGATGTCCCGACGCCAACTCAAACTGAACATGGCCAAGACTGAACTCCTCATTTTTCCTCCCTCCCCCTCCTCTCCCTCTGACCTGACCGTCTGCATTGACGGGGTCACCATCCGTCCTGTTCTCCGTGCCCGCAGCTTGGGCTTCATTTTTGACACGCACCTCTCCTTTAAACCTTACATTGACTCTGTGGCCAAATCCTGCCGATTCGCTCTCCTCAACATTGCCCGCATACGCCCCTTTCTATCTGTCTCCTCGGCCAAAATCCTTGTTCATGCCATGGTTATCTCTCGCCTCGACTACTGCAACCTCCTCCTTGCTGGCCTCCCTCGCTCCCACCTGTCCCCCCTTGTTGCGATCCAAAACTCTGCCGCCAAGATCATTCACTCTGCCCGTCGCTTCGACCATGTAACGCCTCTCCTCCTCTCCCTTCACTGGCTCCCCCTTCCTGAACGTATCCTGTTCAAACTCCTGGTTTTCACGTTCAAATCGCTCCATGACCAAGCTCCCCCTTACCTCTCGGACCTAATCGCCCTACGCACTCCTGCGCGCGCTCTCCGCTCTTCCTCTGTCCCCTCCCTCGCTCTCCCTCGTTTCTCCTGCTCGCCCAACCGCCTTCGTCCCTTCTCCCTCGCTGCCCCGCATGCCTGGAACTCCCTCCCTGCCGACATCCGCCTTGCCTCCTCCCTCCGCTCCTTCAAATCCCTCCTCAAGACCCACCTTTTCCATGCTGCCTTTCCCAATGCCCTCTAGTCTTTCCCCTTGCTCTTACTGTCAGCCCTCCTCTGCTGACTGCTGCTACCGACCACCTTGTAACCAAGCCAAGTACACGCACCTGAGACTTCGCATCCGCCTGAATGTTTGTTTGTCTTCTCCCATGTCTCTCCCGCTGTCCCCTCTCCTTGTCTCCCCCTCCTTGTCTTTTAGATTGTAAGCCACCGGTAGGGACCGCATCTGATTGTATGTTCTGTACAGCGCCAGGCTGCAACTGGCGCTTTATAAATGTTTAATAATAATAATAATAATAAATGCTCCATCTCTAAGAAAATATAAACTGAGATTCAGGTTGGAATATTATGTCACTTGCTTAGAATCTTTTCATTTTTGAATAGCTTACATATTATTTGGGTTTCAGCAAATGCCATCAAAAGTACTAGATGGCAGATATCGGTATGTTTCCCTAGAAAAGAGTCTGTTTGTGTGGTATTAACCAGATTGATGAACTCAAGCACTGTGTTTTTGATTGCTGTTACACAGCAGACGTTAGGAAGAGATTTTTATTTTCACTCTTAGCTGGTGTAAGACACATTGGGATCTGACAAAAAAGCTTGAGTTCCTATTTGCATCCTTCCAAGATAAAATTATTAGAAGGGTAACTAATATGGCTCCACCACAGAACAGTAGAGGAGGCTGGGAACCAGTTGGGTTTGCCCCACAGCACTCCACGCCAGTGTGCTTGCCTGGTCTTGGGGGCTGAGAGCTCGTCTGGGATTCCACTAAGCCCTTTGTTTGTTTCTCCCCCTTCTTGGTGGCAAGGGGAGAGGGGAGCGGGGCCAAGGACCGCTCCTGCAACCTCCAGCAGGGCGTCAATCCTAGCAGGGGCTTTAAGGTGCACGACTAAGGGCCGTGCCAAAGGGACCTTGGGTGTGGCCCTTGGTGAGGCCTGGGGGGGCTGGGGTATGGGAAAGTGTTTTAAAGTGTGGTAGTTACTGATTTGTGGAAGGTTTTGTGGGGGGGGTAAATTGATGTTGGAGTGGGTGGGAGTGCAGAGGGAAGATGGAAGGAGACTGGGTTAGGGAGGGGGGTGTAAGAGTTGGGGGTTATGAGGGAGGGGGTGGGGATCTTCTCCCTGGTCAGAGCAGGACAGCCAGAGGGGAACCGGGGATGGGGCCGGTTGGGGGGAGTGACACGGCCATTGGGTCATGATGGGATGGGGGAAATATGGTTCCTATTGGGGGAATGTTAGAGCTGTGAGATGAGACAGATGTTTGGTATCGGTCCCGCTCACTTCCCCCCTTAGCAGGGGTCTGAATGTCATTTTTGTTATTACAATAACGATAACAAAAATTATTGTTTTCATTATCATTATTGCAATAACAAAAACGACAAATAATAATAATGAAAATAGAAATGAAAACGACATTTTGTTTTTGAAAAAAAGGGAAAACACTGAAAAACGCATTTCCAGCTATCACTTTTTTGTTTGTTATTCAATTGTGATGAGATTTGTACCACCAATGGAGGGCATTATGTGTACCAGTATTTGAAATGATTTGATAAAGGGAATAGATTTTAGAACCAATTGTATATTTGTGATTTTAAGAAAAGCTGTATATTTGTATATTCCATTTGTATATTCCACCCTGTTTACAAGATATTTGGCAGAAATTTATTGCATACCTTTGCTGACATCTCTGCCAAACTACAGGACAATTTGATAAAGGGACCCAATTTTAGAAGCAATTGAAGTTGTCCCCTTGAAGACCATTATTCAGACAAATAGCAGGACATGCAGTGCCAGTCAGAGGCAGACATATGACATGGCAGGAGGAGAGAGGCTGTAGGAGGGAGGATGTGGAGCAACCCAAAAGACTGACAGACACATTCACTGGCCAATTACTGCACTGTGATAGAGGACATAACAGAATCTCTATTGGCTCTTTCCTAAACAGATGCTTCTGACTTCCCAGTAACAAGTGTGGGAGAGATGTTGGGATGGTCAAAGCACAGAATGAGGATATTTGGTTGACATTTCAGCTGGCCAATTGGCATCACAAACCGATCTTATACCGCAGTGACACAAGAGAATCCCTGGCATATTTTCCTTCTCTGCATATGCTGTGGAGGCATATAAAATTGGACCCTATATCAGATCTTTCTGATATTTGGCAGAGATGATCATGAAAGTGTTATATAGATCCCTGCCAAATTTCATGTACACTGGTTGGACTACAAAGATGTTACAGTCAGACATGCATTTATAAGTTAATTGCTTATACCAACAGGATCCTTTATCCAATCCTTCTGAAAGTTGGCAGAGATAGTAAATATGGGAAGGGGTATAAAAGTTTCATATATATTAAATGTGAGGCAAAGAAGTTCATATACATTCTTAAATGTATATGAAGATTTTTGCAAAATAAATTAATTCAACTGCTCCTACAATTGGATTTCTTTATCAAAAGTTTTTGGAATTTGGTGCACATAATGCTTTCCATTGGAGGTATAATCACTCCGTGTTTCAGGCAATTATAGTGAAAAACAAAAACGTTACAGCCGAACGTGTGTTTTTCATTGAAACCAATGGAAAACGAAAACAAAAGCAAAACCAAAAACGACAATTTGATATTTATGAAAACGAAAACGACAGATTTAAATAATGAAAATGAAAAAATGAAAATGACATGGACCCCTGGTGCACACCTCTACAGTTGGGCAGGAGGCAGTTCAGGATCAGAAGGCCTTTGACTGTGTTTTGATGCTGTTAAATGCAAGGTCCGTAGCTAATAAGGCAACAACTGTCCAGGAGCTGATTCTGGACTGTGCAGCCGACCTTGTATGTATCACGGAAACCTGGCTGGACACTGAGTTGGGGCCTATCTTGGCTGACCTTGTTCCAGCTTGGTATTCTGTGCAGCATCAACCATGGTTGGAGAGATGGGGGGGAGGGGGCAGTGTAGCCATGATTTTTAGGGAGTCTTGGGATGTTAGGTATCTGGTGCAATTCATATTGGGTATTGAGTGTCTTCACCTGGTGTTTGATTTGGCAGTTTGGGAGTTCTGCTTGTATATCATGTGCCTACCTATACGGCAGCCTCCCTACATGCTCTAACAGAGTTGGTGTCAGGGGGTGGTGTTGTGGTTCCCGAAGATGGTAGTCTTGGGGGACTTCAACATTCATGCCAATACCGACCTTAGGGGTGCGGAGCATGGGTTCATGGCCACCATGGCAACCATGGGTTTGTCCCAGATGGTTAGCGGCCTGACACATCAGGGGGGACATACCTTAGACCTTGTGTTTTGCACTGGCCTTGAGGCAGGGGGTCTGTTGATAGGGGATATCACTTCTTCCCTTGTCATGGATGGATCATTACCTCCTGCAAGCCTCTCTCCTGGCACACGTCAGCCCCTGGAAGGGTGTGGAACCAATTTGAATGGTTCACCCCTGGAGACTGATTGAACTAGAGTGGTTCCAGGATGCTCTGGGTGAGATACCTTCTGATCTGGATGACCGTTTCATCAATGACCTTGTTGTGCTGTGGAACACCTTGCTGACAAAGGCCATTGATCAGACGGCTCCAAAGAGTCTGCTTTCCAGGCGGCAGCACCATAGGCCTCCTTGGTTTTCAGAGGAGCTGTGGGTGCTGAAGTGGGAGAGGCGGCAGTTGAAACGACGGTGGCGTCGTTCGCATACTGAAGTTGACTGATTGCAACATAGAGCTAGTTTACGAGCCTATGCCATGGCTATGGGGGCAGCAAAAAGGGAGTTTTTTGCTGCCCTCATAACATCTGCTATGCTAAATTCTGTCCATCTGAGCTGTTCCGGGTGGTGTGGGGGCTGGTCAGTCCGGCCTCCTTCCAGCTAGGAGTGGAGTCATCTTGCGCCCGCTGTGACATGTTTGTGGATTATTTTTCAGATAAAATTGCTTGTATTCTCCACAACTTCAATGTTGCACTTCTTGCAGTGGGGAAACCAGAAGTTATGAAAGCCTCGCCTTGTCCTAGTTGTGGGATCAGTTTGGGTCGGTGACCCCCACTGATGCGGAGGATGTTCTGGGGGCTGTTAGGGCTACCTGTTGTGAATTAGATCCATGCCTGTCCTTCTGGTTAAGGCCTGCGGGGAGACAATGGGGTTGTTGCTGGCTGGGGTGACCAATGCCTCCATTAGGGAGGGCAGGGTGCCAGGATGCCTGAAAGAGCCAGTGGTGTGGCCCCTGCTCAAGAAAGCTTCACTTGCCATTGACTCCCTTGCTAGTTATCGGCCAGTCTCTAACCTTCCCTTTTTAGGGAAGGTTATTGAAAGGGTGGTGGCCCGGCAGTTGCAGAAGCATCTGGATCATGTCAGTTTTCTTGATCCCTCACAGTCTGGATTTATCCTGGGTTATGGCACCGACACTGCTCGTGGCACTGGTTGATGACCTGCACCGAGAATTAGATCAGGGGCATTTGGCTCTGCTGATTCTATTAGATCTGTTGGCTGTGTTTGATACCATTGAGCATGAGATGTTGGTGATGCACCTGCTGGTCCATACGGGAATTGGCGGAATGGTTCTTGACTGGTTGTTCTCTTTCTTGGATGGATGAACTCAGCAAGCGGTGCTTGGGGATTATTTTTCATCATTGTGGAGTCCCGCAGTGTTCTGTCTTGTCCCCATTCCTGTTCAGCATGTACATGCAGCCACTTGACAAGGTGGCTGCAATATACTAATGACACCCAGCTTTACCTCTCTTTTTCATTGGACCCAGGCCCGGCAGTCTCGGTACTTACCGAGTGTCTGGCAGCTGTGGAGGATTGGGTGGAGGCGAATCGACTAAAGCTGAATTCCAATAAGACGGAGGTGATGCTGGTGGGTAAGGTGGCGGGGGTGACGACCCTCATCATTGATGGGGTCTGCACTCCGCTGGTTCCCCAGATACGGAGTCTGGAGGTGCTCCTGGACTCACAGCTTTGCTTGGATGGAGGCTCAGGTGGAGGCTGTGGCAAGGACTGGAGTGCCTTTCACCAATTACACCTGGTGTGTCGACTTTGGCCATATATCTCAGACTCTGACCTGACTACTGTCATCCATACGTTCATCACCTCTAGGTTAGACTACTGTAACATGCTCTATTATTATTATTATTATTATTATAAACATTTACATAGTGCCGGTCATGTACCTGGAGCTGTACAGAACATAGACATAGACGTGGTCCCTACGTAGGGCTATCCATGGTGATGGTTCAGAGACTGCAGCTGGTGCAGAATGTGGCGACCCATCTCTTGGTTTCATTAGGCCGCCGGGAAAATATTAGATGAGTTCTTTGATCGCTGCACCGGCTGCCCATAATCTTCAGGGCCCGATTCAAGGTGTTGGTGCTTGTCTTTAAAGTCCTAAACAACCTTGGCCTGACCTACCTGCAAGATCGCCTCACCCCTCGAGTCCTGGATTGGCCTCTGAGGTCATCGGGCGATGCTCTCCTCTTAGGTGCTCTGAGTTTTTTGGGGGGCCACGATGAGAAGGCCCATTTGGTTCTGGACCTCCCTTCTTTTTGATGTAGTTGTAAGACCTGGCTGTTCCGCCGGCCTTTGGGGGTGGGGTGGGTGGCACCTTCTCTGTTGTTCTATGGCAGAGGTGAAATGAGCAGCAGAATAATTGCTTGTGGTTTTTTTTATTATTATTTTAAATTTCAAGCTGGTTGTAGTCAACCTGACTGACATTTATCAAAAGACGTTTGAGCAACCAATTTTTCACAATTTCAGTTTGTTTGGTTCGTTTATTTTATCCATTTTAGGTTTGCCATTTGTTTTTGCCAGAAGTAATGAAAATGAGCGGTGGAAAAGGAATGGTAAATACTGGAAATGTCTGGACCGAATTGAAATTGAGAAAGCAGGTAATCATGCAAAGATTGGAAGGGTAGTGTTCATTTCTTGGTTAGCTGGTTTTGATTTGGATCATTTGGATTCAATGGGTTTGCTCATTTTGGAGGGTTCTCATTTCAGCTCTAGCCTGCAGACTGCTGACTGTCAAGCTGCAAGCGGTTCCCTCAGGGTACTATTGCCCCAAAGCTATGACCAGAGGGAGGCTCTGCTCCCTACATCTGGGGGAGTGGGTAGACCCATTGCCGTTTCCCCTAGGTTGGTGGAAAATTTAAATATAGGAGAGGAGCAAGTGGTGCCTCTCTGTTTGGCTCTAGTTCTGACAAGGATAATGGCCAAGTGTGGGCTCAAACTGAGAGTGAGAGCGAGGTAATGGAGCTGGGGGTAAGGTGTATCAGGCTTGGATTGAGCCAGGGAGGGATGAAAGTAGAGAAAGGAGTTGGTCCGAGGACAGGTGTGGAGTTGAATCTGGTGGGAGATCAAGCAGAGGTGGGCTGGGTGCTTAATGTGTGATTAATGCCCTCTGAATTTTAAAAAAAGTTATATATATAATATTGAATGCTTTGGGGGGTGGGGAATGACCTGTGGCACCTTAGTATAGTAAATACACTGATGTCAATAACAGCAGCCCTTTTATGTCTCTGGTGCCTTGTATAACTAGTTTACCAGTCCTCAGAAAAGAAAATGTTGAGAGCCTAATTAAAATTGCATTCACATGGCAATGTCAGGGGGGGGAAGGGGAAAGGGACCTACCCTAGCAGGAGACAGGGATTGAGGGAACCTATACCTGGGGAGGGTTACTGTCGGAAGGGCCCAGAGAACCCAGATAAGAAAGATATCTAGAAGGAAAAACCTCTCAGCCAGTCTCTTGGGTGTTTCGAGACAGTTCTCGTTCTCCCAGCCGGGGAACCC
>QEPC01007647.1:1500841-1511724 GCA_003113815.1 Sphenodon punctatus
CCTATGGTTTAAATACACCTTGTGGCCAATCAGGAAGCTGGGAGGCAGGGCTAGGGGGAAAAGGGCACAGCTGGGGAAGGGCGTGGCAACACAGGGGGTGGGGACACGAAGGAAGACACAGGAAGGAATAGTGGGCTGTTAAACCAGCCTGAAATAGCACTAGCCGTTAAGGCAGTGCTCCTCAGTCCTGCAGGGCTGGGGGTTCAAGACCCAGCCCTGACAGGCAATTACATAGATATGAAACTGACAGGCCAGCAATTGTGCTACTTTCCTTCTATTACAAAGAGACGCTCAATGGGTTAGGGCTTTTCAGTTTAAAGAAGAGACAACTGAGGGTGGATATGAAGTTGTTGTTGTTATATTTTAGACTTATACCCCACCCTATCTCCAAAATAGCTGAGGGAAACTTCCAACAGTTAAATACAGTTACAATAAATATTTGGGCTGCAACCCAATTAGAAATTTTAGTTGATTAATTGAATAAGCCTTTTTGTCAACTGATTAATTAAAATGTGTATATATTTTCATGAATTTACATAAATATACATACATTTGCATAGATTCACCTAATTTGCATGCGTTGGGTAAAGTTGCCTTCTGCTGGAATGTGTCCCCTTGAACTACGGACTCAGAACTATGGACTGTCAGAAGGTCCTGGCAGCTAACCGATTAATCATTTAATGGTTGTGGCTCTAATAAGCACAAAACAAAATTCCACCCCTCCCCATACCCATCCCATCCCACCCACTCCCCCTTCTCTGTCTCTCACCCAGAGCACTCCCAACTCCTGTAGGCCAAACCCTCCCTTTCTCACAGAGGCCATGGCTAGTTCAGAGAACTTCTCACCTTGCCCCACCCAATCCCCCATCTTCTACCATGGGAAGAAAGTCTAGCTTTCCTGTCCAGACCTCAGACTCCCTCCAAACCCTCACAAACTTAAAGTTTACAAAATCATGAGTTGTGTGGATGGAACAAGTAAATGGCGAGTTGCTACTTACCCTCCCAAACAATACCAGAACTCGGGAACTCTGTATGAACCAAACTGGTAGCAGATTTAAAACAAACAAAAGGAAATCCTTTTTACTCAGTGCACAGAGCTGCTGGTGGGTCTCTATATGTTAGAGACAGCATTGAGTCAAGCTGGAATAAAATTTTACAGGAAGTGAAATGTACTCTGGAATCTCTATGGATAGAAATTCCATGTGCAATGGGGAAGTGTGTAGCAGTGGGACTATACTAGCGACACCCTGATCAGAACAGTGAAACTGACCGTGAAATGATAATGGCGATCAGACAGGCTACTGAAGTTGGAAATGCAGTAATGATGAATGATTTCAATTACCCTGATACTGACTGGGTGAAAAAGGGTCTGGTATTGAGTGGTATTACCTCAGGGTGTGATACAGAGCTAAAATTTCTAGATGCTGTAAATTTTTATTTATTTATATTAAAAAATTTATGCTGCCCTCTCCTGTCTCAGGCATCTCGGGGCAGCTAGCAGCATATTTAAAACATTTAAAAACATTAAAACAAACCGTAATAATTCAATTTAAAAAACAATATAAAATCCCTTCCCCCCATCCCTACCCTAACCCAACTCACTCTCCCCATCTCCCCTGGGAAAGGCCTGATGGAAGAGCCAGGTCTTACATTGCCTGCAGAAAGAGGGGAGGCTGGAAGCCAAGCGTATCTCTGATGGGAGGGAGTTAGAATGCCCTCCTTATAGTGGATACCCGGGAAACCCAGGGGACCTTGAGGAGGGCACCCCCAGCCGGCTGCAGGGGTAGATCCAGGACCCGGAGGGTGAGGTGGTCCTACAGATAGGTGGAGCCCAAGCCATATAGGACTTTAAAGGTCAACACCAACACTTTGAATTGGGCCCGGACGTCTACCAGCAGCGTGCAGAAAGCAAAGCGCCGGTGTGATATGCTCACATAGGCCCGTCCCCATCAAGAGACGAGCCACTGCATTCTGCACCAGCTGCAGCTTCCGAACCAACACCAAGGGTAGCCCCATGTAGAGCGCGTTACAATAATCCAGTCTTGAGGTAATAAAGCTGTGGATATTTAGTAATTGTTTAGGTTGGTTTTAGCGTTTCCTTCTAACCTTAGTGAAATCCCTTTCAAGCCCTGATGATTGGGTGTTTTAGCTAACCAACTTTTAGTGGATCCCCTGGACAGATTCGGAATTATGTATGTTTTCTTGTTAATTAGCATAATCATCATAATCAGATGATTATGTTGTTCTTTATTTATTTGAGACCGGGTAGTTACCTGGGTATTGGTACTGAGGTTTTACATGTTATATGCTGGGAATCTTTTTATGTATATGTTGTACAATTTTGTATTTATCCTATACTTACTTTGTATTTATTATTTACTTTGTTACGGCTTCGGCCAAAACAATAAAAAATACTACTACTACTACTAGGGGTGGGCGTGCCGGTAAATCTGGTATCCGATAATGCCGGTACTGGGCGTACCGGCATTATCGGATTCAACCCGGTAAATCCGGTCCTGTTACTGGATTCCGGGTACCGGATTTTGTTTACATTGCAGCCATTTAAATGAATGGCTGCACTGTAAAAGTTCCACCCAAAAAGTAAACATTTAAACCCTCCCCGAGTCCAGGCTGCGTGGGTGGAAGGGGGGACACCCCCCACCCACTCTGCCCAGCCTGGATTTTTTTTAAAAAAAGAGCTCCCCCCCCAGCACCAGCGGCCGCAGCATCCTTGCAGCCACCGGTAAGTATAGACCCGATCCCTGGGGGTGTGTGTGTTTAACACCCCCCACCCCCCCAGGGATCACCCCTACTACAAGCTCCCATGGTAGGTAGGTACCTTTTACTTTAGTTTTCAGCTGCTGGGCTCCGGGTGCGGCGGCGGGCGGTCCGGGGGCCTCAGCGCCGGCTGTGGCTGCCGGCGTCAGAGGCGCTCTAGGCCTTCCGGGGAAATCCAGGCTGGGCAGGGTGGGTGGGGGGTGTCCCCCCTTCCACCCGCGTAGCCTGGGAGGGGGAGGAATTTTATTCCATTGATTTCAATGGGGACACAGTGCCCCATTGAGATCAATGGAATAAAACCGGTACTGGATACTGGATTTAATCCGAGAATCCGGGTCTTTGAGAACCGGAAACTGGTAAATCCGGTATCCGGTAATTGCCCCGGGGTCCCACCCCTAACTACTACTACTGCTGAGGTAATAAAAGCATGGATGACTGTGGCCAGACCCGAGTTTGAGACATACGGCCTAAACCGATGCACCAGGTGTAACTGGCAAAAAGCTCACTTCACCACAGCCGCCACCTGGGCATCCAAGTGGGTCCAGGAGCACCCCCAGACTCCAGACCTGATAAATCAGGGAAGGGCATACCCACTCAATGATGGGGGCCACCATTTGCTCGGCCCTCCCCACAACCATCACCTCCGTCTTGTCAGAATTAAGCCTCAGGCGGCTCACTCTCATCCAATCCCCCACAGTGGACAAACACTGGTAAACATCGAGACTGCCGGGCCTGAGTTGGAGGGAAATGAGAGATATAGCTGGGTGTCATCAGCCTATTGATGACATCTCACTTCATACTCCCTAACAACCTCTCCCAAAGGTTGCATATACACATTGATCAAGAGAGGGGATAAGATGGAACCCTGCAGTACTCCACACGTGAGGTCCCGGGGGGAAGATGAAAACTCCCCCAGCACCACACGCTGGGTTCTCCCATACAGGAAAGAGCAGAAGCATTCAAGAACAGTCCCGCCAATCCCTGCCCGGTCCTGCAGCCAAATCACCAACAACTCATCATAAACGGTATCAAATGCAGCCAAGAGATCTAATAGGCTAGGCAGGGTCGAACAACCCCGGTCCAACTCACGGGAGAGGTCATTGGCCAAGGCTCCAAGTGCATTCTCCATGCCATAACCTGGAAGAAAGCTCCACTGTGAGGGATTGAGAAAGTTAACTCAGTCCGAATGCCCCTGAAGCTGCTGAGGCACCACCTGTTCAATAACCTTCCCTAAAAAGGGAAGGTTAGAGACTGGCTGATAATTGGCAAGGGCGTCAACATCCAAAGATTGTTTCTTGAGCAGGGGCCGCACCACTGCCCACACCTCAGCTCCTCCATGGTGCACTGACGCTTCTGGGCCTCAACTGACAGCGCTGATGGGAGGGGCAGATCATGGTGGCGACACAGTTCTTGGAGGGACGTGTGACTGGCCCTGTCCAACGTTGCCACAAGTCTGTTGTCCTGCCCTTCAACCAGTGTCCCCAGTGAGCGAGTGTTCTCTATGACAGCGGACATTTGCTCGCCGCACCACCTGAGACTGGGGGCCAAGTTGGTGGAGCAGTTGCTTTTCATCAAGGTCAACCTTCCGCTGCTGGGATTCCCCTAGCTGCCCCTGGAAATGGATTTATGGTGCGGTGGCACATGCCATCTCATGCCAGGGGCAATCTTGGGATGGGGCACCTTCTCAATCTGGCCTGCTGCTGCTGAGGTGCTGTCCCTTCCTCCCAATGCCTGGCGCCCACCCTGCCTCTCTCTTTCTCTCTCTCTCTCTGACTAGATGGCCTTGGCCGCCCTATCTGACTGACCTCATGACCCCGGGTGGCTTTGGGAAGCTGTAAGCCTGCCAGCCAGCCTCTGACTAGATGATCTCGGCCCGCCTATCTGACTGGCTCTCTCTCATGCCGCACAGTCTTCACCAGGCTGAGTGCCCTGCCAAGGTCCCAGCCTGCCTTCCCTACTGTCTCTCATGCCACGCTGCCTGTCTGCCCGCCCTGGCTGCCAACCTAGAACCCTGCCTCAGCCTGCCTTCTGCTGCTCATGCCATGCTGCCTGTCTGCTGCTGCTGCCACTGCTGTGCCATGGGTTCTGGTACTGGGCAATCCAATGTCTGCTGCTGCTCCACCGATGCCTGGCAATCTGCAATGCCCGGCCAAATAGGGGTGCCAGGCCAGCTACCAAGCCCCAAGCCTTCCCAGCATCTGCTGCTGCTGCCACTGGGTCTCAGACAGCCAGCCATGGCAACACGGGCACCCCCATGGGCCAACCGCTGAGCCTGTCTGCCCAGGCAATCCGGGGTGTCAAGCCCCAAGCCTTCCCAGTCTCTGCTGCTGCTGCTGTGTCTCCAACAGCCTGCCATGCCTCCACAGGCACCCCTGGAGTGCCCCAAGCCTCTACCGTGGCCAAACTTTCCGAACATTTGAGGAGTCAGAACTCCATGCGACTGAACCCATGAATCCGAACTAAGTTTTCCAACCCGACGTCTGAACATCTGAACTGCGTTCTGTTCGCAAATCCCTAGCCAGGATGGGCATGGATCTAGTTCACAATAGGTGGATCAAACAGTCCCAAGAGCATCATCCCCCACATCTGAGGGTGACACTGCCCGAAACTCATCCCATAAAACAGGACAAGAAGGGGCTTCCACTGCCTCTGACCCATTCCCTGTTGAAAAAGTCGCATTAAACCATCGCTCAAAAGACCATCGCTTGACATTGACTCCCCTGCCAGCTATCGGCCTATCTCTAACCTTCCCTTTTTAGGGAAGGTTATTGAACGGGTAGTGGCTCAGTGGCTCCAAGGGCACCTCAACTGCATTGGTTATTTGGATTCCTTACAGTCTGGCTTTCGTCCGGGGCATGGCACTGAGACAGCATTGGTGGTGGCTTTGGTCGATGATCTGCGCTGTGAAAAGGATAAGAGTCGTTCGACCCTTTTGGTCCTATTAGATCTGTCAGCTGCATTTGATACCGTTGACCACGAGATGTTGGTGATGCACCTGTGGGATAGTGCAGGGGTGGGTGGGATTGTTCTTGAATGGTTCTGCTCATTCCTGACCGGGAGAACTCAGCGGGTGGTGCTCAGTGATCATTTTTAATCTCGCCAAGACCTCTCGTGTGGGGTCCCGCAGGGTTCTGTCCTGTCCCCTATCCTGTTCAATGTGTACATGCAGCTGCTCGGTGAGATGATCGGGAGTACGGAGTGAGGTGTCATCAGTATGCGGATGATACCCAACTATACCTCTCATTTTCAAAAGACCCAGGCCCGGCTGTCTTGGTGCTTACGCGGTGTTTGACATCTGTGGGGAACTGAATGAGGGCTAATCAACTGCGACTGAATCCTGACAAGATGGAGGTGATGTTAGTGGGTAAGTCAATGGAGATGACGGCCCCTTCGGTTGAGGGGGTTTGTACTCCACTGATTTCCCAGGTTCGGAACCTGGGGGTGCTTCTCGATGTGCAGCTCTGCCTGGATCTCCAGGTGGAGGCTGTGGTGAGAAGTGCCTTCCACCAGTTACATCTGGTGCGACAGCTTTGGCCGCTGGTTTCGGTTCCAGATCTGGCCACGATCATCCATGCTTTTATCACCTCTCGGTTAGACTACTGAAACGTGCTCTACGTGGGGCTACCTATGGTGACAGCTCGGAAACTGCAGCTGGTGCAGAATGCAGCGACTCGGCTTCTGGTGGGACTGGGCTGCTGAGAGCACATTACACCAGTTTTCCGATCTCTGCACTGGCTGCCAATAGTTTTCCGGGCCCGATTCAAAGTGTTGGTTTTGACCTATAAAGCCTCACACAGTCTGGGCCCTGCCTATCTGCGAGACTGCATCTCTCCCCAGGTTCTGGACTGGCCCCTGAAGTCATCTGGGGAATTGTAAGAACTGACTGTTCCGTCAGGTGTTTGTTGAGGGAGAAGGGTGAGGGTGGGTGTTTGGGTGTGGGTTTTTGTTCTCATTTTTATTGTGATTTTTGCTATGTGATGTTTTTATATATTTTATTGTTTTTTATGGATTTGTTTTGTTAGCCGCCCCGGGCTGGCTGTGGCAGGAGGGGCGGGGTATAATTTTTTAAATAAATAAAATAAATAAATATTAAAACTGTGTTGAATTTGAGTGATTTTATCCGCAAAAAAGTCCACAAACAAATCACAGCGAGCATTTGATTTTTCTACGTCCAGGTGGAGGGAGGTCAGACTGACCAGCACCCTCACCACCTGGAACAGCTCAGCTGGGTGGGACTTAGCGGATGCAATGAGAGCAGAAAAAAACCCCTTCTTTGCTGTCAGCACCGCAGTGGCATAGGTACATAACCAGACTCTATGCCACAACTGGTCAACTTCAGTACGCGAATGACACCACGGTCGGTCTAACTGCTGCCCTTCCTGCTTCATCCACTGCAGCTCCCCGGTATACTACAGGGAGCTGCGTTGTCGGTAATTTGGGAGCAGACGCCTGGGAGCCACACAGTCGATGGCCTGCATTAGCACGATATTCCACCTGGATACGAGGTCATCGAGTGAGCGACCATCGAGATCAGAGGAAACATCCCCTAGAGCTGTCTGGAACCTTTCAGGTTCCATAAGCCTTCGGGGGCGAACCAAGCTAACTGGTTCCACACCCTCACGGGGGCCGACATGTGCCAGGATATTAAAGTCTCCAAGTACTATCATCCTGGGGGACCGCAAGATCACCTCCTACACCAGCTCCGTCAGTGCATGCAGGGAGGCTGCTGTACAGGTGGGTGCACAGTACATCAGCAGTATCCCTACTCAATCTCCGGCCAAATACAACCCCAGATGGAGACCCTCTATACCCATGATAGGTCACTCAGGAAATCTACTCATGGACCAGGCATCCTTAAAAATAATGACTACACCGCCCCCCCATCCCTCCAGTTGCAACTGATGTTGCACAGAGAGTACCCAGCGGGAACAAGATCAGTCAGTATAGGCCCTGATTCATTGTCCAGCCAGGTCTCCGTGACACATGCGAGGTAAGCCACCTGGTCCAGGATCAACTTTCAGACCGCAGTTGACTTGTTAGCGACCGACCTCGCATTTATTAGCATAAGATCAAGGCCAGGGGCCCTCTAAACCCCGATCATTTCACCAGCTTCCTGGGGGCCAGTGAGCGGGACAGAAACACACCATCTGTCCCATCTCACAGGTTGAACCCGCCTCCCAGAAAAACCATAGTTCCCCTGCAGAATGACCCCTAAATCTGAAGGACCCCCCCTCCTGATCTGCTCCATTGACCCCCCCGGAAGTTGCCTCGCCAGCCCCCTTAGGGAGATCCCTACCCCCCAAAACACCACGCATCCTCCTCTGCCACCGGAGGATCCCTCCCTCTCAAAGGGCTGCACCCCTCCCTCACACTGAGGGGGTCAGCCCTTCCCTCCCTAACCCAGTCCCCTTGTCCCCCTCCCTCATAAAGAAAACATCCCAGCCCCACCCCAATTTCCCCTTAAAACAACTAAAAAAGCCCCCCCTGACCCCCCCCTGTCCCGCTAAGGGCCATGGGTGGCATGCCAATTTTTGCTGTGCCGGGTCCAGAAGTCCTGGCTGTGCGCCATGGCCCCGCCCCCTCCTGCAGCATGGCTCTGGGAAAGTTTTAAAAGTTTTATTGTGCTTGTAAACCGCCCCGAGTCGCTGTGTGGGAGGGGTGGGGTATTAAATTTGTTTAAATAAATAAATAATATGATGCTAGTCAGGAAGATTGGTTCAAAGCCCCTCGTGGTACCAGGAAATGTATAATTATGAGAGCCTTCTAACTTGCCTTGAAAATTGCTATTTGTGTATTTACTTATTTCATTTTATCTGTTTTATATTTTATTTTTGTATTTTTTATTGAATTTTTTTCTTTTTCTGTATTTCAAAAATTTGCAATGACCTTATGGTGGAGTTAAATAAAGATTGACTGATTGATATTTGCCCCAGCACTGGCTCCCATTGGTTCCAGGTGGCCGTCCCTCTTGTTTTGGTGGTGGTGCTTGTGCAGGCGAGGTATCCTGTGCCTCAGGCTCCGACTATCCCGATTCCTTTCCTCTATGGTGCCCTGATGGGAAAGGTGTGGGTGGCAGAACCAGTGCATGGTTGCCCTGCTGATTGGTGGAGGGTGAGGTGGTGGTGTCATCCAGCACTGTGGCTGGTGAAGGAAGGCAGATTCTGAGACCCCAGGGCTGCTGGGGAGGCACAAGGGGAATGGTATCAGGTGAGGCCACTGGGGGTGGCACATAGACAGGGCCGAGACTGGAACCAGGTCCCTCTGCAGCAGCTATGGAGATGCTGCCAGCTCCCGCATGGATCAGGAGGACCCGTCTGAAGGCAAAGGACTCGAATCAGTTGCTGATTCTGTTGGCCCTATCTATCTGTGCTTCGCTGGAACTCCTCCATTTGACCTGCCTCTCCAGCTCTTATTTCTGCTCTTATTTCAGCAAGCAGGTTGCGCTGATGTGTGGCAACCTGCTGCATGGGCTGCTGCTGTGCCACTGCCAGTTCCCTGATGATATCTCTGAACTCATCCCCCTGGTGTGTCCCCACCCATAGCAGGTTCTCTGCAAGGTCTTCCCTGTGCTGCCACACTTGTGCATGGTGCTCCTACATGCTCTGGGCACTCAGTACTGGTCCTGCCAAACCCTCTGTCTCTTGGGGCTGCTGATCTGTGGGGGACAAGACATGAGCAGTGTCAGTCAGGGCATTATCTTGGTACGATAACCCGATCAGGTGTGGGATGTGTGGCCTGTCTACCTAACCCATGATATTCCGCTATACCTGGCCACCCTGAGAGGGTCACATTTGTGACGTGTGGGCCAACAAGGTGCCCTGTTTGATCAGGGAGGGACACAGATACCACCATGTGATGGCTGGTGCCCTTTTGGAATGGGTCTGACCATCGTCCTCCATTAACAACCTGTTCCCTGACAATATGTGCCCAATTGTACACCATTGCACTGGCCATTGCCAGTTTTGCTATCCTGTCACTGACTGTGTGGAATCACCATGGGCTTTGCCATGGTCCACCATTGTCCACCTTTCTACCTGGCTGCTTGTACTGCTGCCATGGGTGATGGGCTGGATCTCTGCATGGGTGATTTCAGACGTTACGGGCTGCTGGTTCACCACAGTGGATTCCCAGTGGGGGTGAAGACACCAACCACCCCCCGGGGCCAAAAAAAGCCCTGAACAGACGTGACGGGGCCCGGACCACGGATGGGAATCAAGCCGCCAGATCACAGACGTTATGCCAATTCCCAGCCATGGCAAGCACACCCAGAATCCCCCGGGGAGGGGCGGGACACAGACATGGCCACCTGAGGGCATACAAAGCCATAAGGCAACAAAGGGAATGCCCACACCAGGGAAACGGGAAGGGAGGGGGGAGAGGGAGACAGAGATCAAGTGCACAGGTTCCACACACAGCAAGCACACACACACGCACGCATACACCGGGGACTCTGGGGCACCCACAGCAACAGCACATGCTGGCCCAATCCTCCCCCCCCCCACACACGCAGGCACGGAGGATAGCAAAGACAGGGAAGGGTGGGGGACAAGGGTGACCAGACACCAGGGAAGGCAGGCCGGGCTCCGCGGGGGGGGGGGGGAGGCACGATGCGGGACCGGGAACAGGGGAGGAATGGACACAGGGGCAGGGCAGGACACCAGCACCAGGTACAGCACACCCCGCAGCAGAACTGTCCCCACGGGCACCCCCCACAGCAAACACACAGTCCCAGAAAGGGGGGGCCCTGCAGCTCGGGCGAATGCCACAGCGGGCGGCCAGATGTCACAGGGAACTGGCCAGGAAGGGCCCAGGAGGCACATACAGTCAAGGCATCCCACGGAGGGGCAAAGGAACGGCAGCCAGGAGAGGCAGTCCAGCACAGCAGGTCCAAGAATGGGTGGCCCCATCAGTGAAGGAGTTCAGGAGGGGCTGTCCTTAGGCCCCGGCCCCCTGGGACACACAAGCAACCCAGGAAGGAGAAGAGCAGCCCAGAGGGGGCCCAGTGACACAGCCGGAGCAGCAGCACACAGGGACGGTGGCCTCATGGCAGCAAGGCAGGGACAGCAGGGTGGTGGAAGGCACCGGGGTCCGGCCCACGGGCAGGT
>QEPC01007647.1:1515373-1538630 GCA_003113815.1 Sphenodon punctatus
CCAGTGCCCCTGCCTCCCCCGCCTCCCCCTCCTCCTCACCCCTCGCTCTCTCCTCTGCCACCACTCTCTTCCTCCTCCTCCCTCCTCTCTCCATCCCGCCACGTTAACCAGCCACTTTTTCCCCTTTAAATCTCCCTCCAATGAGTGTGTTGATGCCAGTTGCCTGGCAGCGCCGTTATGTGCATTGCCCATGCCTGGGGATCATTTCCTTTGATCCTGGGTGGTGTTTGGCATCCAGACGTTACTTTTGGTTGATCACGGGTGGGGATCTCATTGACCACGCGTTCACGGGAATTGGTGCGGGGAGCCCGGGAAGCGTGGTTGAAATTGACCCCATGTGGGTATTGAGCATGGTGAACATCTGGCACGCACCGAACAGACGTTCAGGGCACCTTGGCCCCGCCGAGGGGTTGAGCGTGGTTCACTGTGGTTGAGCGTGATCTCGTAATGTCTGAAAATACCCCATGGTGACCCTGGATACCTCTGCTCAACCTGCATAGGCTTCCTTTCCCTTTGTATTTTCCACTGTGCTGGTTTTCCAGTACATAGTGCACGCCACTCTGACCCTCATCACTGCTGTGGCTGGTAACCAGGGAAGGGAAGTCCTCCATGGTGCTCCCCCACTGCCATTGCATCCTCCCAACTGCCTCCTTTTCATTGCCTACCTGCATCAGGAGGGAGAATGTCTCTTGGTTCCTGAGGCGCATCACCCTATGTGAGAAATTCAGGGAATTACAGTTAGAGGTGAGCATGTGCCATTCCTCAGGCCATGGGGCCCTGCTTCTGACAACGGATCCCTCCCATTTCCAGTTCCTGTAGCCCCTCCTCTGCCTACATTTTCAGGGATCCTGATGGATGTCCCTGCCCTTGGGGGTCCTGTTATCATTTGCCTCCTGGACACCCGTTGATGTGGGACATGATGGGGATCAGTTTAGGTTCTGCAAGCATCAGCATCCATCCTGCCATCCCCTTTCCCATGGCCATATGCCCCCACCCATCTGAGCCCTCTCCGTTGCTCTCATTCACTGCTCAGCTCTGACCCCTTCTGGCTCTCTCATTTGTGTTTGCTGACTGAGTTCCTCAGGGAGACATGTGGTCAGGGTCACAACAGTGTTGGTGTCTGACCCCCCCAAGTCAGAGTCTGACTGGCTCCCAGATGGCTGCTGCACCTGGGAATGTGTTCAGCCTGATGGTCCAGCCTCTTCCTGGGGGAAGTTTCATGTGTGTGTGTGTGTGCGTGCGTGCGTGCGGGAACAAGTGGGTACTGCATCTGGTGACAAGGACAGTGGGTTATCCACCTGGCTGTGGCCCTCCAAGGCCCCAGTGCAGACTACACATGGAGCCATGAAGGAGCCCCACATGTAGAGGAGCCCATCAAGAATCTCAATGTAGGGGGCAATCCAGGGGCTGTGCCCATACCTGTTGTTATCTTTTATGGCCTTGTACCCCCTCTTGAGCTCCTTGGCCCTCAGCTGGTACTGGTAGCTGTTCCTCTCATACCGGGCCACAGCCATCCACTAGATGATGTTTTCAAACACCCACTCATTCTGGTGGGAGGCACAGCCAGGGATTCCCTTGTCTGAAGAGGGGACAGGACGGTTCCATGGCAGGGGCCTGCGGGGTGTCTTGGGGTCTGGCAGGTCTGTTTGCCTGTGGAAAAGGTGGAACAGGGCCACATGTGAGTCTGGGCCAATTTGAGTGTCTCCCCCCGCCCCCACCCCGCATTCTGCCTGCCTGCTTCAGCTGATGGCGTACCCAACCAGGTTGTTGTGCCTGCTGCTGCTGCTGGTCTTCCTGTTCCTGTTGAATTGCTGCGTCTGTGGTGCTGGCCAGTGGGTAATGTGTATCACCTGTTCTGGGCATGGCAACGTTCTTTTGCAAGCAGGTCCCTTTAAACCTCCTGCCATGGTCTTTTTGTTGTGTCATTGCTAGACAACTGCTGGTCCAATGGGACAGAGCTCTGTGGCCATGGTTTGGTTCTGGCTGGGAGAACTGACATGACCTTAGCTCAGGCTGTTCCTCCACCATTTTTGGAACTCATGGCCTGGACTAACCACTGCTGCAGTCCGGAGTGGCAGTGGATCAAAGTGTGGAAAGATCTGGTAGCCTGCGAATATACCTGATGGTGGGCCTGGATCCGGTGGGTAGCTAAATGTGGCATCCCATAGCAAAGCGTGGTATTGTCACCTCTGAAAATACCCATAGTAGTAACAACACTTTAAATTTTTGAAGAGCACGATGCTTCCTTCCCCAGACTGCAGCACACACTCTCGGAGTACAGAACAAAATTTCAAAAGCCATTCATTTGATTAAATTTTAACTTTAAAACATGTCTTTTGAGAATTTTAGACTCTTTCCCATTCTATATTACTTCATATTGGGCATGGTCAATTTTAGGGTTGAAACTCGGTCTTCAGTTTTCCTCAGAAAACCCTGTTTGTTTCACAGTACTCGACTTGAGTTTCTGGGTTTTGAGGAATGGCCCCAAAATTTTGGAACTTGGAAAATCCTTGGCCGAGTCCAGGGAAGGGAGCTGGAGGTCAGCACTAGACCCCTGTTCCCCTTCCCCTGGTCCCCGCTGGCCAGGGAGAGAATAGGTCATCAGGGGCCAGGAAAGAGGGGGCAAGGTCTAGTGGGGGCTCATGGGTGGGGTGCTAGGGGGGGGGGGGGCCTAGCAGGGGCTGAGGGGGTAGAGCAGTCACCCTTTGGAGGGGCTCCAGTGATGCATGGGTTCTCCAGACCGGGTAAGGTTTTTTTTAAAAAATTGTCCCTTCTGAGCAGGCTCGGACCTTTCCAAGATGGTGATACTCCGAGTATTCAGACAAGGGTCCTCGGACCGTCCCGAGCACTTGGGCTGGTCCTTGGAACTTGGTCAAATACTCATGAGTAGTTTTCTGACTACTTGATTCAGCCTTAGTCAATTTACACATAATATGGCAGAGATGTGAGCCTTGGTCAAAGGTGACACAATGAGTATTTTTTAAAAAAAGATATTTATATCATTAACAGTCCGTCCCCTATTTTTCCTCCTTTAGTAGTGGTTGAATAAAGTTTTCGTACAGAGAAACTCAAAGAGAATTACCCTGTTTCAAGATGGCTGTCACCTTTCATAGTTTACTGGACTGAATCAAAAAGCAAAGATTGGCCACTCTCTCTATCTCTTCTCAAAACCTGATTCCTCTTGTCTCCTCTGCCTCCTCTGCCTCCTTTGAGTGTAGGCAACCACCTTTTCTCCTGAAGATAGCTTACATGCAGCTCTCAGACATGAAGATAATCAGCTCCTCTGGCATAACAGCAACAAAGTCGCAGGCTTTTACCCACATACTTCTCCACCATCCCACACAATAATTCAGGACACTGGTTTCTGAAACACTTGCCCACTAGCAAATATTTCTACCTTTCTATACTGTGGAATTGATTCCTTCTTTCTGTCCCTTTGCCCTCTCACCTTTAACAGTGTTTGCCATGCATTATACTTCCATGTTGGTAGGTCCATCTG
Source organism: Sphenodon punctatus (assembly GCA_003113815.1). Lineage (NCBI taxonomy): Eukaryota > Metazoa > Chordata > Lepidosauria > Sphenodontia > Sphenodontidae > Sphenodon > Sphenodon punctatus. The sequence continues at coordinate 1,518,873 of QEPC01007647.1, forward strand.
TCTCCATTTTAATGCTATTAACACATAATTGTCTGTAGTACATGGCTTGATAGAAAAATAAAGGGTAATCTCAGTGGTTTGATCAGTGCTTTTGTACCATGGCCAGGGCCATGGAGAAATTCTTTGGACTGGAGGAGGTGCTCTGTCAAGTCACTCCTTTCCCCAGGGCAGGAGTTCCCAAATGTCTGTCCAGGTTTGGGACCTCAAATGACATCATGTCTTTTGTGGATAGGCCTATCCTTGGCATGCTTTGTATATCTTTGGATAAAAACACATGTGACCATGCTGCCATGGCAACCCGGGATAGCTTGGGATGGGAAGCCATGGTGGACACTGTCCAGACCGGGTCAGGCCACAGAACAAACGTGCCCATGACTGGGACCTTGTGGGGGGTCAGGGAGATGCACAAATCCTTGCAGTGTACCTAGTGCCCTTCCTCCCACCACCCACCACCCATGATGGGCAGCCATGGTAGCCAATGACAACTAACCAAGGCAGCTGGCCATGGCAAGCCCCAATCTGGGTCATGTCTACTGGTGGCAACAGACATGACAGCCAGCTTTGCCTGCTTTGGCCGGTCGGTGAGCCTTGGCCACCAACATGACCCAGGGCAAACCCAGGCCAACACCTGGCAGCACCTGCATACGTGCAAGTGAGGTCTGGGCTAAAGCATGACAAAGTGAGCCACAGCAGTCTGCTGTCACATCTGTTTCCACCCTTTGCTGTCTGGAGCAATGGAATTAATGTACAGGTCTCAAAATGAAGTCACAAACAAAATTTTGGGAACCACTGCCCTGAGGCCTCTGTTTGGGTGTCTGCATGGGTGGGGTTGTCTTTCTGTGAGGCCCCCTATGGTTTGAAGCCTTGAGCAAATTGACCCATCTGCTACCCTAACCATAACCAGAAAGAGGAAGAAAAAAATGAGCAAAAGAGACAAATAAACAGTGCTGGATCCAGAGAAGCTGGGACCATGTACAAAATGGGATCCCTCCTAGAAATGTTTGACAGACACACACTGCCTTGGTCATTAGACAAAGGAAAGTTTTTCCATAAATACTTTTTGATGTTCAGTTCAATGTAACATCCACTTCAGAGGCCCTACAGGCCTGTCTGCTAGACATATGCTGTTATTTCTAGTTTATTTCTGGACTCATATATTGAATCACCGCAGGCCCTCCATAGGCCACTGCCCCCCACAATTGAGGTTTTGTGCACCCGTGTTTTATGTTACTGCTTCTTACACTCTTGCTGTCATTTCAAGTTTATCCACGAACTCTCACTCTCCCCTAATCCCCAACTCATGGATCCCTGTGTAGTTGGACATTCTGTACTTGTTTGTATCTGGCCCTGCAGATAAGGGACATATAAAACGAGGAACAGGCAAGGATCAGAGAGGCTCTGGGAGGTGGTCCAAAGACTGCAGTGTGAAGTGATATCATGACTTTCTCAGAATTACAATTCGACTTTCCAGGGACAACAGTTGAGGCTTCTAAGGCTGGTGAAATGAGCTGCTGAGCTGCAGGGGACTAAACTCTCAACAGCAATGCAATGGCTTCTCTGCCTGCGATGGGCTGCTGCACAGGCAACTTCATTTAAACAGCTTTATTGGAGTCCTACCACTAACACACTGCTTTGATCAGCCCCTGTGGAAATGAATTAAATCCTAGTGGGAGAGCACAGATACACTCAAAGGCATGTAGTCTATTAAGCGTTTCTGAGACTAGCAGAACCATAAACATCTAAACCTATGTCTGTTCTGTTTTTTATTTTTTATTTGCTCACTGTCACTGCTCACTGTGCTGCATGAATATATGGTGTTTCTGTTTCTAGGGTGAGCATGTGGAGATAGTTTGAAGAATGGGACTAGAGAAGCAAAAGGAAGGACTGTAAAAAGTATTTTTCAGAGAAGCCAGACTTAGCTGCTGGAGGTGGCAGGGTGGTGATGATAATTATATTAACACCCTTCTACTCTTCCCCTGAAGACCACTATAGCGGAGCTGTGTTGTGAAAAAGAGGCTGGGCTGAGTTTTGTTAGTCTGAGAGGAGAATGGTTGGGTGAGGATAAAGTTTATCTTCCACTTGATGGAACTTAGGCCCTTTTCAAACGGGCTAGGTGAGGGGATGGGTGTGTGCCGGCAGGTGGAGGTGGGTGCACACCCATCTCCACCCACCTCCACGCAAACCCATCTCCTCTCCGTACACCTCCACGCATGGAGCAACCGGCATTGGTGCCAGTTGCTCCCTGTGTGAGTGATGGGTGGAAGTGGGTGGAGATGGGTGGAGCGCAGGAGAGCATACGCACCTCCACCCACCACTGGCGGTGTGCCCATGGGTGTCTCCCACTGCTGGTGGTAACCCGCGGTGTTTGTATGGACGTTCCCCCCCTGCGTACATGGGGGGGGAGGGGGCCCAATTGAAAAGGGCCTTACTTGGAATAAAGCACCCTTGAGACCATTACATTGGGATTTGGGGGAGGCAAACATACATCCTACCTGGATTTTTGGTTTTAAAGTATTGTGCTTGGTTAGAGAAGTCACTTTTTTTTGTTTACAATACAGTTAAAACTGGTAGTAGGTTTAGTATTCACTGGTACGATTAACATTTTTGGGCAGTCTCTCAAGTACTTGAGTAATGTTTGTGATGGAAATGGGTCCTTGAATATCCATTTTTATTAGGTATTCAGTATTGGTTTGGGGGGGAGTTGTTGTTTGGTTTGGCTATTTTAGTTCTTCAGTTATTTTGCTATTTCGGTTACGCCATTTTCTGCAGTTGCACATGCACAGTAGTACTAATATGGCTGAAATAAAATGACTAAAAAACTAAAATGTTTTTAATATGTTATTTTTAAATGATGATTTTTAAAATGTTATTGTTGTTTTATTTGTTGTACGCTGCCCCGAGATGTCATTGGCATGAGGGGGCAGCTAATAAATATTTATAATAATAATAATTAATAATAAAATGAACAAACAACCAAAATAAATGAACTCAAACCCCCAAACCCTTAACATAGATACCTTATGAAGCTTAAAACAGATATCGGAACTGCCATTTTCGGTACAGATAGGGTCTATTTGATGGGTTTACGTGTGTGTGTGTGTGTGTGTGTGTGTGTGTGTACTTGTTTCAGTTCTAGTTTACAGTTAAGTTTACTCAAAAAAGGTGTTCAGACTCCACTGAGGCCAAGTGACCTATTCATGTTTCAATTGGCTTGTCTTTTGTTGGTTCTGGAAAAGATCAGAAAAGGTTCAGATTCAGACTAGAAGTTCCTAAACTTTGTATTGGGCCTCCAATGGGGCCATGCCATCTCCATATGGAGGAGTTACAATACTGACTGATATTTGATACCCTTTGCATGTATTTGTTGCTGTGTCTGGGATCAAAGGATAACATTTATGGGTGTTTTAGACAAGACACTCCACACCCATCTGCCATCTACTATACATGTTACAGGGCACCCATATGACAACACTGCAGCCCTTCAACATGTACAGTGGGTGCGGGTGGGTAGTGGTTGGAGAGTGTCTTGTCTGAAAATGCCCTATGTCTCAAAACAGGCCACCCATACAAAATGTTTGGGGACCTCATCTCAAACATTATTTGACTCCTTTATGCAGCCTTTTGCCTTGTAAGACTAGAGAGTGTTTCAGATCATGCTTTCATCCCTTTGCCTGACAAAAATCACTCAACACATTTTCCTAATCTTAGCTGGGTTATGAAATAACCTGACAATCAATTGTTACCTACATTGCTTATGTCAATGGAAACTCTCACAGGTTTAGTAGGAATAATGTCCTAGTTATCACTCCTATTACCACCTTGTTATCTTAGATCTATTACATGTCACTAGTTCAGGGGGTTGGTTTCCCTGTGCCATCAACAGGCAGCAAGGTGAAATGTGACAGACAATCCATTAGGAGGTCAAAAGAATCAGACGGAGTTCACAACCCAATAATATGGTGTTCCCACTGACTCTGACTCTAATTCAGAAGCGTTGTCTCTAATGGCTTACCCTGTTTTTCCCCCCCATCCACCCCCTTTCTCCCCCAGAATATACACAAGGAGATTTAAGTAGGCAGAATTGTTCTGAAAATTGGACATCTTCAGCAAAGGATTCTCAACATTCCCTGACAACTTTTCTGATTGACGTTTTCATATTGTTTTCGCAATAACCCTATTGCAGCGGATAGGGTTCAACATCAAGATTTCTCCTAGCCTGTACTGTAATTAGTATTTTTAGTGGGATATGTGCACATTATCTGTTCGATTCAATCAAGGTGTTATGCAGCAACAAAAGATTGCTTGCTGTGTGATCATAAAAATAACATACTTTTCCTCCTGGTCTCTAACGGGGAAACAAACCCCCTACAATAAATAACTAAACATGCTAGGACAATGGGTGAAAACAGACAGGCACCGTAACTCTGCTTTAACATTTCTTATGCATGTTGCAGGGCTGCATAGGGTGCCAATATAGCCCTGCAACATGCATAAGAAACATTAAAGCAGAGTTACATGCATGTCTGGTTTCACCCAAGGTGAAGCAAATGAGGGAAGTCATCCCCAGTTGAGACACAGCATGTTTTGTGTGTGAAATAACTATTTGTTCATTCATTTCTCTAGTTACCTCCTTTCCTACATTGTCTGGTGTTTGCAAAAACAGGTTAAAAATTATCATTTCTATAGCATCTTCAGTGTTTAGAGTGCTTTACAGTCTGTATCTAGCTCACCCTTACAACAGACCTGTGAGGTATATCATTACTATTCCCATTTTACAGATGGGGAATTGAGGCTGAAAGATAGTGATTGGCCCGAGGCTACTCAATCAGTTCATGGCTCAAGCAGGATTTGAATCCTGATTTTTCAAGTCCAACACCTTATTCACCAGGCTACTCTGACTTTCAAGTGATAGAATGTAGCAAGTGAACTGGTGAGCCGCAGCTGTACCTGCTCCCGGTGCCTGCCCTAATAAATATAATTACCTGAAGCTCAGGCAGGTGTGAGGCTGTATAGGTCAGGTGACCTGGAAGTCCTGGTATATAACCCTGACTGAAAACCTGGCCAGGTTAACAGTCAGAGGAGTCTAGAGAAGGGAGATGTAGTTGTCTCCTGGTCAAAGACAGGCCTCGGAGAAGAATTTCAGAAACATGGAACTTAGGGTGATGAACAGAGTGTGTGTTTGCAAACTAACATTGGGAGATCTAAGTTTGTGAAACAGATTCCAAATCAGGCAATTAACCTAGGTGGTCGCCAGCCAGCAGGGAAGTGTTGGGAAAATGCTGAAAAGGCTATAAAATAAAGTCAACAATATTGAGAACTGAAAATGTGATGCCTTATACAACCAGGGCAGCAGTACTAGGATGGATTAAGCTGTTTATACAGAGGGTGTTTTTAGAGAGATAAGTGCCCAGCCTCTGCTCTGCCTCATCTGTGGACAGGCCATTCGTTTAAAGGTGACTTGTCCAGGGGGTGAGGTGGAGTAGAGGCAAGGCAGGCTGTGCGTGCTCTGGGGCAGCTCCACTGGCGATGTTCCGGGAACATCCTGGAACATCCTGGAGTGGGCCAGCCAAACCTGGAGTACTGACTGGGGTGGGGGGGCAGCAGTCTATCTACTCGCAGAAAGGGCTGCTGCAGCTCCGCTTCAGGCTGGGGGTGCCTTTGCAATGCCATAGAGCTGTGGACAGCAGCCTAGAGCAGCAACTGATCCACCCACATCTCTATGGTGCAGGGGAAGGGGTGTTGTGTGCGCAGAGTGTAGGCTGTGGTAGCTGCCAGGTTCATTTAAACCTAGCACGGTTGGGACTACATGTTTCTTGCTTAATTTTGAACTACTCGGCTTAATTGTCCCATCCATGAGATGACAATATATGGGGAAAAAACTGGGGAAAAATTACAGTAGTTTCCAGAGGCTTCCCAGCCTTCCAACACAAGCACTTTGATTTATCCAGACTGACCTGTTCCATTGAACAGAGGATGCTTTTCATAAGTGCCTCTACCAGAACGAGAGTTCAATCCTGCACTATTAAACTCAGTGGGAGCTGGTCTATTGACTTCAATGGGGGGAGGATTGCACATTGAGAGATGCATTATTCATCCCCAAGGGGTTGAATTCTGTGATAATGAAGAAGTGCTGGATTGACATATATGAGGACTGAAGATCTCTGGCTGCCAATTGGAAAGGGATAATGTAGGAAACCACAGTGGACATTTCCACATACGCCCCAAACACTACCTCAATCCTGTTCTGAAGAGAATATGTCTAGTGATGTGTGGGTAATTCCATGCCATGCCCATTCAATCTGTGGTATTTCTTCCTAAGACTGTGAATAAGAGTGCTGTTTCATTCTAATTATGATGATGTTTTGAGAGGACTTGGACACAACCAGTTGGAACTAAGCCAAATCCTCAGCTGATGAAAATCAGCATAGCCTAATCAAAGATAATGGTGATACATTAAAATACATGAGCGGAGACTCTGGGTAACTTTAGACGAACCAGCCCTGGACCTGCTCTTGGGGCGTATGTGGAAATGTCCACTGTGGTTTCCTACATTATCCCTTTCCAATTGGCAGCCAGAGATCTTCAGTCCTCATATATGTCAATCCAGCACTTCTTCATTATCACAGAATTCAACCCCTTGGGGATGAATAATGCATCTCTCAATGTGCAATCCTCCCCCCATTGAAGTCAATAGACCAGCTCCCACTGAGTTTAATAGTGCAGGATTGAACTCTCGTTCTGGTAGAGGCACTTATGAAAAGCATCCTCTGTTCAATGGAACAGGTCAGTCTGGATAAATCAAAGTGCTTGTGTTGGAAGGCTGGGAAGCCTCTGGAAACTACTGTAATTTTTCCCCAGTTTTTTCCCCATATATTGTCATCTCATGGATGGGACAATTAAGCCGAGTAGTTCAAAATTAAGCAAGAAACTCCAGTAAGGCAATGTATAGGACTGAGATGGGGAAACCTTTCCCTCCTGGGGGCCATTATGAAAGTTGGAACAAGCTCTGAGAGTCACATAGAATTTGAGGGCAAGGGCATGCTCAAGAAAAGGAGGGCTCAGATCATGGATATGTGTCATGGTTCTATCACCTATCATTGTGTCCTCATCTCTGCCTTTTTACCCTGAGCTCTGTTTTTCAGTGGTTGGAGATAGGAACTGGACCCAGGGGTCAGATCCAGGAAATGGAAAGGAGCCACATAAATACTTGTCACGGGCTGTGTTTGGCCACTGGGCCACCCCTAGTGTAGAAGATATGTAGATTTAGGTTGTTAACAAATGTGACAGTGGTCCACTTAGACCCGCTGTGGCTGGCGGGCCACCATCATTTGCTACAAGTTGTTACCCAGAATTGCTCCCTCTGAGGTCACAGTCTGGTGGGCAGGGCTACCATCCACCCAATGGGGCCAGAGTGGGCTACAGTGGGCCATAACAAATGATCCAGGATGGATCAGGTCCTCCTTGGCCAGTCACCATGATTGTCCGTCATGATGGAGGTTGCAGTGTTGGGTTCAAAGCTACACTTTTGTGTAGCTCGCTGCTCTCCCTGGTGTCCCAGCCACGTGAACGTTTGTTCTGCGTCCCAACTTGATCCTGACCATGTCTGCTGCGGCTTCCCCTCCTGATCCAGGCCCGGTCGCTGCAGCGGTGCTGTTACTTCTATTATCACTCTTACATATGCATTTAATGATGTAATACCAACTTCAAATATCCTAGATAATGGTGTTTGTGGCATTACTAGAGTTGCCACCTTTTTCAGTTTGACCCTGAGACTCTCATAGGCCAAAATGAGAGTCTCAGGGTCAAACTGCAGAAGGTGTAAATCCTTGGCATCAGCTGACCAATTTTAATCGGCCAACTAAGAATATGAACTAGCATCTTGGGTACTTTCAAGGACAACCTAGAGTTTGGTGTGTATGTGCAAAGACTATGGATACTTTAGGGCTATCAGTAGATGATTATGGGTGTTTCAAGCCCAGTCAATCTCCAGTCACATATGACAGCAAAAGCTGATTGCCTCGTCAACTCTGATTCACTTCTCAGTCTGGAAACCATAGGTGTTTTTGATCTGTTGTAAGGAATAAGCTGATACTTCATGCAGCATGTCACTCCTCTTAGTCCTTGATAATTGTTTAAGCCTGTCAATTCTTTTAAAGTCTTTGAGATTGTTTTTCTAGTGCCATTATAGTTTAAAAGTGTCTGCCCAGAGATGTTATTAGCAAACACAATAAATGTTTTAGAGCCATGGTCCCTGCAGGAAGAAAAGTAGAGTATCAAAATGAGGTAATGTGAGCTAGGGCATGGAGTAAGGAGAAAGGAAGCACAAAAGAACAGCCGCGTTACTGCTCTGAAACAGGAGAGGGATGCAGCTGAATAATTCATGGCACTGGACTAATTGCTAATGTGAAGATGGGCTCCTCTAACCTTTCATAATACACTCTTGCTTTTTGTTTAACTGAGAGTCAAGTGCTATATAACATGGATACGGATGGTGGTTAGAAAGAAATTTCTTTACTGGGATGATGTAACCGATCCTAAAAATATGTGATTGCCCAAAGCATGTTACCACCAATGAGAACAGATGTTTGTTTAGTGAAGTGTGTTAAAGGGTTGAGGGCCAGAAAGAGGTTGTGTGCATGCAGAGCTGGTCTTATATAGAGGCAACAGGGGCCTATATCCCTGCTTGGGACTTTCAGGAGCCCTCCACCTTTGCTGCTCTGGGGGCTCCTATGGCCCCTCCAGACTGGCAATGGCAATGGGGCTCCTGTATTCATGCTCCCTCCACTCCTTGGTCTCTGAGGAACAGTGCTTCCTTGTTCTCCCCTTGCCCTGGCAACTCTGGGTATTTTTTTAGATGTGATGGCTCTTTGAGTCGTCACACTTAGATCCTGCCCGTGGCGAGAGCCCTTACCATGGTCAAGATCAGGCTTGACCACCGAACAAATGTTCTGGGGCTGGGGAGGGGGAGAGGATGGGGTGGGGGGACATGCGGATGTGGGTCCGCATGGCCCTTCCCCCCCATGCTGCTCAGTGCGATCCCGCCTCCTTCCTCACGGGTAAGTGTGGAGGCCTATGAGGCCACCATGCCCATCTGGAGAAGCTCCGGCCACAGGCCAGAGTTAGGTAGAGCAGGCCATCAGATGTGATGGCCTGCTCTACCACAGTCTGGGGTAGGCTTTCCCGGACTGTGGCAGGACTAACTCCGGGATGTGTGCTGTCAGGAATCCCAGTGCACATCCTGGAGTTAGCCATGCCACGGTCTGGGTTTACCTCTGCTCCCACCCCCAGAAAACATCTGACGGGCAGGAGCAGACATGACACCACCATGGATGGCCACACCAGAGCTAGCGTGGCCACCTGTGGTAGCATCACATTTTAAAATATCCCCTGTTGCCCATGACCCCGCTCTCCCCCTCCCACCCTGAACCCCGACAATACTAAAGCTGGTCTTGTGAATTTAAACCACGCACTACCCAAGACACGAAGATTTCTGGGAACCTTGTTATCACAAGGTTTAGATGATATCAGACACTTCTTTTTAAATTATGAAGAGTGCACACCAACACAAGTGTATGCTGATATACAGGGTTTACTTTGGGCTCCCCATATGTGAAAGAGAATGCAGATTGCAGACTCCTAGAGTTAACCAATTAACACATCTGTGGGCCTCACAGTGATGACCTATTGTACAGCTTATCACCTGCTATAATATAATCAAGAGAATTTCTGATTCCAGGCAGAAGAGAGGAAAGACAAAACTGGTGCACACACCCTTTAAACTTGCATGGCTTTTGCTTTGTGTTACACCTTTAAAATTTGTCATGGCCATTTTGTTTCCAGTTGCTACACCCTGCTACAGAGGGGTACAAATACTATGTTGTCTTCGAGATATGCTTTCTCTCTCTCTCACTTTGATCATAGAATTGGAAGGAGGAAGGGACCTCAGAGGTATGAACTCCAACCTCTTTCACAGATAGATGAGCTAGATCTAAACCACCTCCATGAATACCTATTTTGGTTGTAGATATTATTTGCATATTCAGAGAGGTATCTGAACATGAAAATAACATTTGAAAATACAAAATCTACTATTTGTTTCAGCTCTGTCATTTAGTATTTTATTGTTCACTATATTTCATGACTTTTCCCTGTGTTTCCTCACACAGACTGACCTATAACAATCAAATTTATATCCCCACCCCCCCCCGCCCCTGAAGATTACCACCAAGGGCAAAATACCAACTAAATGAAGTGCCAGATCAAATTACTGAAGTAATAGATTAACAAATAACTCGATGTACAAAGTGACAAATGTTAAAAACAAAGTTTTGAATCTGATTTCCAAATTTGTTTCACGCAAACAAATTCAAATAGGCTGGATTTTACTCATTTATTTTGTTCAAATATTTGTTTCACTTTCATTTATAACCATGCAGGACATTTTTTACTTACGGGCTAACATCTATCTGTAACACATGTTACTAACGTCTATAGCATTCTTGGTCCATCTATTAATCATTTATTTACTTGTTATAAACTATTTATAAATAACCATTCAGCATAAAATGTAATGGCCCCCTCCCCTAAAAAAATCAATGTTTACTTCTAAGAAAGTTCAGTGAATTTTGTTAGTTCCTGCAGTTCTCATTTCAGTCATAGGGAATGCTGCAAAAATACTATGGCAAAATAAAAGCCCTAAATCTATAGATAGCTTTCTTGCAGGTGGCCTTCTTAAGCGACCCTTCCTCCTCATTATGTGAAGCATTGAGGCTACAGACCAATTGATCCACTCTGCGAGGCTCCAGGCAGAAGCTATAGAGCTGTCAGTCTGACAACTACTTTAGGATGATGATATTTTTTGAAGCTTGCCAAGCTAAAATTGCTCTCGCAAACAGTTCCCCACAAGGATTGCTTGAGATCTTGCAGAGAGGAAAAGGCATGGCATTGATTGCACAACAATATGTGGATGGGTCAGTCTGTAAACCACAGCTTGCTTCTGACACAGTGGGATCCAAAACTTAACCTGCTGACACCTCATTAGATAAACATCAGCAGATGGTTTGAGAATAGACTTGTTGAGTTTGCTGGTAGCTACCATGCAACATGAAGCTTGTGTATTTTTTTCTGGCAATCATAAGGTTAATTCATGGCCGTCAAGTCATAAGTTCAAGTCATAAGTCATAAAGTCAAGTCATAAGGTCGAGCGTGAGTTCATGGCAGTCATGTCAACCATGGGACTGTCTCAGAGGGTTGTTGACTCAACACATGATGGAGGACATCGCCTCGATCTGATATTCTGCACTGGCCTTGAGGCAGGGGATCTGGTGGTGGGGGATGTGTCAGCTGTGTCCTTGTCATGGTCAGATCATTATCTCCTTCGGGCCAGTCTCCTGGTGTCTGCCCCCGGAGGGGTGTTGAACCAGTTAGGTTGGTTCGCTCCCAGAGACTTATGGAACCAGAGAGGTTCAGAAATGCTTTAGGGGAATTATTGGAATCACCTTCCAATCCCAATGGTCGATCGCTCGATGACCTCATAGCTCTTAGGAACATCTTTCTCACTGAGGTCATCAATCAAACTGCTCCTAGGTGTCCGCTTCCTGGATGTCGACGATGCAGGTTCCAATGGTTTACAGAGGATCTGCGATGGATGAAGCAGGAAGGATGGTGTTTAGAGAGACAGTGGTGCCATACTCGCACTCAAGCTGACCGATTGCAGCATAGAGCTAGTTTGAAAGCATATGCTGTAGCTGTGCAGGCAGCAAAGAAGGTGTTTTTTGCTACCCTCATAGCATACCCGAGCTGACCTGAGGTCAGGAGAGTGTGGGATATAAATAAAAATATGATGATGATGATGATGATTGATTGATGATACCCTGAGCTTTTCCGAGTGGTGGAGAGGCTGGTCAGTCCAGCCTCTCTCAGTCTAGAACTGAAATCTTCCAGTGCTCGCTGTGACATGTTTGTCAACTTTTTAATGGGTAAAATCACTCAGGTTCATCATGACTTCAATGCCACACTTATAGCAGCAGGTGAACCTGAGGCCCTGCCTTGTCTAATTTCATGGGATCAATTTAATTGGGTGTCTCACGCTGATGTGACAGATGTCCTTGGGCCGGTTAGAGCCACCTGCTATTAATTAGATCCTTGCCCATCCTAGCTGGTCAAAGCCTACTGGGAGACGCTAAGGCCATTGATGGCTGGGGTTGTCAATGCCTCCTTTAGGGCGGGCAGAGTGCCGGGCCACCTTAAAGAGGTGGTGGTGTGGCCTCTGCTCAAGAAACCATCTCTTGATGCTGGCTCCCTTGCCTGCTATCAGCCAGTCTCTAACCTTCCCTTTTTAGGGATGGTTATTGAATGGGTGGTGGCTCAGCAGCTTCATCTGGCATCTAGATGGCATCTGGATCAGGTCAGTTTTCTGGATCCTTCTCAGCCCGGTTTTTGCCCTGGGTTTGGCACTGAGACTGTGCTTATGGCTTTGGTCAATGACCTGCACCGTGAATTAGATCAGGGCAGATCGTCTCTTTTGATTTTATTAGATCTGTTGGGAGCGTTTGATACCATTGACCACGAGATGTTGGTGGCTCACCTGCGAGACTGAGCCGGGGTGGGAGGAATTGTTCTCAAATGGTTCCACTCATTCCTGGCTAGGAGAACTCAATGGGTGGGTCTCGAGGAGTGTTCATCATCTCCCCGGAACCTCATGTGTGGAGGCCTGCAGGGTTCTATTCTGTCCCCCCTCCTGTTCAATGTGTATATGCAGCCTTTGAGTGAGGTCGTGAGAGGGTTCGGCATATGATGTCATCAGTACACCGAAGATACACAACTTTACCTCTCCTTTTCTGCAAACCCAGACCTGGCAGTCTTGGTGCTTACCTGGTGTTTGGTGGCTGTGGCAGATTGGATGAGGGCGAGCCGTCTGAAGTTGAATCCCAAAAAGATGGAGGAGATACTGGTGGGTAGGACTGAGGGGATGGTGGCTCCTGTTATTGACAGGGTTTCCCCCCCTTTAGATACTCAGGTCTGTAGTCTGGGGTGATCCTTGATTCACAGCTCTGTCTGGATTCCCAGGCTGTGTTGAGGAGCGCTTTTTGTCAGTTATATCTGATGCAACGACTATGACTGCATGTCTCTGACTGTGACCTGACCACCATCATCCATGCCTTCATTACCTCTAGATTGGACTACTGCAATGCACTCTATGTGAGGCTGCCCTTGGTGATAGTCCAGAGGCTGCAGCTGGTGCAGAATGCAATGGCCCATCTCCTGACAGGGACGGGTCATCGTGAGCACATTACACCAGTGCTCCGTTCTCTTCATTGGCTGCCTATTGTCTTCCGAGTTCAATTCAAGGTGTTGGTAATGACCTATAAAGCCCTAAATGGCCTGGGCCCCACTTACTTGTCGGGACACCCTCATGCCCTGGGCCGTGCAGAAGCCCTTGCGGTCGGCTGAGGACACCTGACTCAAGGTCTCCTGGGTTTCCCAGGTGGTGATGATGGACAGGACATTCTCGGTGGCCGTGCCTAGGCTGTGGAATTCCCTCCCGATGGAGGCCCACTTGGCCCCAGACCACCCTCGTTCCGAAGACAGTGTAAGACCTAGCTGTTCCGCCAGGCCTTTGGGGAGGGAGATGGGTAGGGGAAGGGTTTTGGTCCACTTTTTAATAATTTTATGTTTTTAAATAGTTGTAATTCTAATTGTTGCTTTTATTGTGATTTTAAAATGTTTTGAGCCGCCCTGAGTTGCTGTTGTGCAGGAGGGTGCAGCAAAAAATGCCACAAAATAAATAAATAAATAAATAAATAAAATAAATAAGTATGGTGGGAAACAGGAAGATATTGCTGCTTTGGCAGATTGGAAAGTTGCACCTATTTATCATCGAATTAAACAAGTGCATAGATTTGAGTTATATTTGGATCGGTTTTCTAAATGCTGTATACAGAGGGCTTATACACAAGTACGTATGCAGCTGATCAAATCTGCTATAACTCAAGGAAGATATGTAAACCAGCCTTATACAAACCATACCTGTCCATGTAGTGATAGTCATTTGGAGGATGTTTTTCATATTATCCTCCATTACTCGTTATATGAAGAACTAAGGCAAGCTTGGTTAACTCCTTTGTGGCAAGAATATCCCTATTTGTCTGACTATCCTTGGTTAGAGTAATTACTCATCACAAAGGAAAAGGCAGTGGCAAATGCTGTAGCTACTTTTGTCTATTTGGTCACCCAGAAAAGGGAGGATCTTAGTGTCTGAGATGAAGAGATCCTGTGGGGGTAAAATCATACGTGGTGTGTCATGGTGGCCCTCCCTTTTGTTTGGAAGTAAGGGAAGGTGCGAGAGGTTTGGATGGATTGTTGGGTATGGCTGATTAAACTGCCATTAGTAAACTCAATGGAGGGTTGGCCCAAATTGGATTGGAAAAGTCCTGGGACTTAAATGCCTGAATATGTTATTATTTCAGGGGACAAGCTCTGCCAAGGTACTCCCCGTAGAAGAGCAAGGCAAATTTTTCTTGTTGTGTTATAGCTCTGTGGTGATAAATGATTTTCTTTTTGGTATATATATTATGATGGTTGTATTTTGTGATGTTAGTATTTTATTTTATTTTATTTTTATTTATTTATTTGTTTTATTATTTTTGTATATTGTTATATTGTATATATATATATATATGTTTTGTGGTTATGGCTATGGCGAAGGCTGGCCGAATAAAGTGATTTATTTACTTGTTAAAAATAAATAAATAAAAAAAATAAGTATGGTATAAATCTGCTGCCTATGAGAGAATTAGATGAATAAACTTCCTTTCCTACCCCACTTATAAGTGTGATAGAGTTTGATTTCCCCTCTTGTCTTTTTAATGGTTGACACTTTCACATATACTAAAGAAAAAAACCCAAGGAGCCAGATCCTTAGCTGATGCAACTTGACACCATTATACTGGAGTAAATGGAACTCTGTTGGTTAACACCAGATCAGGAGGATGTGGCTGATGCTAGGAATGGGCATACAGAACCGAGTTCGGAAATTCGGTTTGGTTCGAAAATTGAGTTTGGTTCGGAAGTTCATTTCAGTCGACCGAACTATTTGAGTTCGGTCCAAACTTCGAACTTCTGAACAGAGTTTGGAAATTCAAACGCCATTGAACTAAATGGAATATTATCTTTTAGGGATGGGCGAACAGAAACGAGTTCGGAAATTCGGTTTAGTTCGGTTCAAAAATCAAGTTCGGTTGGGTAGTTCGATTTGGTCGACCGAACTGGTCAAGTTCGATCCAAACTCCAAACGTCCGAACCACGTTCGCCCATCCCTACTTGATGCATCATCCATATCAAATATTTTAGCATCAGACCAACTTGGCAAGGTGCTGCTGTAAGTTTTACTGTACATTTGTCCCCAGCTACAACTGAAACTGATTTCTAAAGTGTGCACTGCTCCTCTTTGATTGTGTAACACAATTTTTAATTGGGTTGAGTATATATTATAAAAATGGAACAACTGTGTACTCAACTCCTGAGAAATTCATTTGGGTTCAGATTAAGCTGCAGGCCTTTGTAAACTTCTCACTTCCAGCTGAAACAAAGCAATAATTTATAAGGCCAGGAGTCTAGCATCCTATCAATTCAGTTTCCCAACACCAGTCTAACATCTGAAAACTGTGGTGTAAAGGTGTGCAACAGGGACCCATGTCATTATTCTTTGGTTTTTGTTTTGTTTATATTTTTTTCATTATCGTAAATATTGAAATTGTGTTTTTCTTTTTCGTTTTTCTTTTTAAAAATTTCCATTGGTTTTAATGGAAAACACATTTTTGGCTGTGGCTTTTCTGTTGCTCATTATATTTGGATGAAACTTGGAGGACTTGCACATCAAATAGAAGACATTATTTGTACCAAATTTCAGAAAGATTGGATAAAGGAATCAGATTTTATAAGAAGTTCAATTGTTATTTTACAAAACTCTGCATATATATTCCTATCTGTAACATCTTTGGGTGATTTCAGACGTGACGAGATCACGCTGAACCACACTGAACCACGCTCAACCCCCCCGTGGGGCCAAAGGCCCCTGAATGTCTGCACAGCGTGCGCCAGATGTTGGCCACGCTCAATTGCCACATGGGGTCAATTTGAACCACGCTTCCCGGGCTAGCCGGGGGAAGGTCCCGGGAAGCGTGGTCAAATGGACCGCGGGCCGTGGCCAACAAAAAGTAACGTCTGGCCGCGTGCCACGGCCCGGGATCCCCGGCGGGATCCCGGGCCGTGGCACGATCGGCCAGACGCGGCGGCCGCATTGGCCCCGCCGCCCGCCCGTCTCCTCGGAGGGCGGGCGGCGGGGTGCGTGGAGGGGGCGGGGCCGTGCGGCTGCACGTTGTGCCGCGTGGCCCCTCCCACTTTCCCCACCGGGATCCCCCCGGCACGTCTGTTGGGCCGTGCAGGGGTGACCCCGGCGGGGAACGAAGACATTGCTTTCGGTACGGGGCCAAAGGGCCCCGTAACGTCTGAAAATACCCTTTGTCTCCCATCTAATATGGGTGAAACTTGGCAAGTTTATACCCCTCCCAGTTTTTACTATCAAAGCCAACTTTCAGAAGGATTAGATAATGGGTCTTGGTGGTATAAGCAATTAACTTATAAATGTATGTCTGACTGTAACATCTTTTTATTCCAACCAATGTTCATGGAATTTTGTAGGTTCATCTCTGCCAAATATCAGAGAGATGTGATAAAGGGTTCCAATTTTATATGCCTGCACAGCATATGCAGAGAATGAGACTATGCCAGGGATTCTCTTACGTGTCACTGTGGTATAAGATCTGTTTTTTATGTGAACTGGCCAGCAGAAATGTCAAACAAATATCCTGATTCTGTACTGTGACCACCCCAACTTCTTTCCCCCACTTGTTACTGGGAAGTTGGAAGCATCTGTTTAGGAAAGAGCCAATAGAGATTATGTTATGTCCTTTGTCACAGTGCTGCAGGATGTGATTGTGATGATAATTGGCCATCCTGGATTTGTAAACCATGTTTCCTGATCTCTAGGATGCTATCCCCAAAGTCCCAGTTATGTCCCTTTTATGCCCACTTCAGGGCTGCCGCGTATGCCTTCCTTGAAGCCACCACTGTTGATCCTGTAAAGCTGGAAGCATGCAGTAATTGGCCAGTGAATGTGTCTGTCATTCTGTTGGGCTTCTCCCCATCCTACCTCCTACAGCCTCCCTCCCCTGCTATGTCAGGTGCCTACCTTTGACTGGCATTGCATGTGCTGTTATTTATCTGAATAACTGTCTTCAACAGGATAACTTCAGTTGCTTATAAAATTGGATCCCTTTATCAAATTGTTCTGTAGTTTGGCAGAGATGATGGGAAAGATGTGGGATACATTTCTTCCAAATATCTTGTAAACAGGATGGAATATAAAAATGTTACAGCCAGAAACAAATTTTCAAGTTAATAGCTTATAAAATCAGGACCCTTTATCCCATCTTTCTGAAATTTGGAAGGGTTAGTAATCCTGAAGAGCGATATAAGATTCGTAGTTTTTGTGCAAATTGGATGGAAGATAAAAAGATGTAGCCCAGAATGTCTAAGCAGCTTTTCTTAAAATAACAACATTAAATTGCTTATTAAATCAGTTTCCTATACTCAATCTTCCCAACTTTTGGTGAGTATATTGCCCTCTTTTGGGGGTACAATCTTTCTGAATTTTATCAGAATTGACTACGAAACAAAAAAGTTATATCAGAAATATGTTTTTCAGTGTTTTCCCATGATTTCAAAAAAGGAAATTTGTTTTCATTCCCCCCCATTATTATTATTTGTCATTTTTGTTATTACAATTAAAAAAAATATGAAAATTTCATTTTTGTAATCATAATGAAAATGATTTGCACACCCCTATAGTGGTGGCTTTGTCTAATTGTGGTGTAGTGGTTAAGCATATAATACTTAGACCAAAAGGTATGTGGAGGCTCCTGCTTCCAGTCTCACCTTAGCCATGAGCTCAGTCGGTAACCTTGGGCCAGTCACAGATCTCTCTGCCCAACCTACCTCACAGGGTTGTTGTGAGGATTAAGAGTGAATTAGTTTTTAATGTTACAGTTAATAAGTTCCAGAGATGGAGTGTTGTTGCCAGGTTTTAGGTTAATATGTATGTATGTATAGTTTATTGTGCGTAGCCATAGGCCATAGCAACAGAAAATAAAATAAGATAAAATACAGTATAAACAATTCAATCCTAACTCCAGGGTCCCTATAAACAAATGTATCAATAGAAGAATAGTTTAGACAGATTTTGGGTCTTAAACCATCCCTAAAGGTCAAACTGAATCCTGAATACAGTAAATACAATAGACCTAGAAAATATAATAATAAATCTAAGGTCCCTATAAACAAATATGTCAATACAGAAACAATTTATACAACTCCCGTGTCTTACATCATCCAGGGATCAAGCTGAAACTTGTGTACAGTCCTATTGTCAGAAAAAATTATAAAATGGGGGCAGGATCACCAACGACTTAGAACCATATCCAAACAACTAAGCCCAAAGCAAGTTGGGTTAATTGATGTAAAAGACTCCCCCAGATTCACAACAAAATTAGCTAACTAATGAAGGTAGAGGGAGATGGCCC
Organism: Sphenodon punctatus; assembly: GCA_003113815.1. Taxonomy (NCBI): domain Eukaryota; kingdom Metazoa; phylum Chordata; class Lepidosauria; order Sphenodontia; family Sphenodontidae; genus Sphenodon; species Sphenodon punctatus. The sequence goes on from QEPC01007647.1 coordinate 1,537,514, forward strand.
ATAAAAAACTTCCTATAATGGGAAGCTTGCAGCAAAAAAGCCACAGTATTCTTGATGACCTCGCAGTGAGAGCTATTAAGGATTAGTGGCAGCAGGACATGGTCTGATTTGCCTGGATGGGCCTTTAGAACTGGCCCTAGGTATTTCGAGCGAATATTATCATATAAATGACAGTGAAGGATGATGTGTGCTACCGACTCTACTTCAGTGTTGTCAAATGGGCATAGGCAGTCATTAAAGGGTACGCCTTCCAGCCGACCCTCATAAACACGTGATGGCAAAGCATTTAGTCTTGCACAGCAGACCAGTTGCTTTGCCATGCCTGAGATTAGGGATGGGCAAACAGATCGCGGGTTGGGTTCGGCCATTCGGTTCGGCTGCGTTCAGTTCATGTGTTTGTGTTCGACCATTCGGGTGGTTCGCCGAGTTCGCTTTCAGCCATTCGGTTCATCTGCGTTCGAGTTGCGTGTTCATGTTCGGCCGTTCAGGTGGATTGCGTGTTTGCGTTTGGCCGTTTGGTTTGGCCGCGTTTGGTTTGTGTGTTCGTGTTCGACCATTCGCCGTTCGGGTGGATCACCGAGTTCGCGTTAGACTGTTCGGCATTCGGCCAAAAATATTGCGAGAGCACGGGAAGCCAGAAATCGTGGCGGAAACCGGAAATTCCTTCGTGTGCATGTGGAGCTGTGAGGCGAGTGGATGTGTGCTTGATTCGGTGGCTGCTTGTTCATGTGTTTTGGCTCTGATTGTGTTGGGTTTGGCTGTGCTGTGTGGTTGGGTGGGTTGGTGTGTGTTGGTGTGTGTTGTGGGTGACTGTTGGTGTGTGGGTATTGTTAAAAAAAATAAAAATGAAGAAGAGTGTTGGTGCAGGTCGCCTCCTCCGGCTGGGGGCAAATTTGCTGGTGGAGGAGAAGGAGGAGGAGGAACCGAAGGCGGCCGCTGCCCCTCCACCTCCCGTGGCACTGGTGGTGGCACTGGCTTCCTCCTCGGACGAGGAGGAAGTGGTGGGCTCTACTGCCATTCCTGCCAGGTTTGTGTAAACCTTTTTTTTACTTTTACTTTTCTAGTTGTAATATCTAGCATCCCCTAGCACCCATGGGGAGGGCAGGATTTGCACGTG
>QEPC01007647.1:1544443-1584311 GCA_003113815.1 Sphenodon punctatus
TAGGGCCGCGGCTGTGGAACTCCCTTCCGGAGGAAGCTCGCCTGGCCCCAAGCCTTTTGACATTTCGGCGGAACTGTAAGACCTGGCTGTTTGCCCAGGCCTTTGGGAGGGAGGGGGGGGTGATTTTTAATCCCCCACCTGTATAATTATTTTTATACCACCCTGTTTTACTGATATGTTTTATAATTGTATTTTAAATGTTTTAAATGGTTTTTATTGTTGTAAACCGCCCCGAGCTGCTGTGCAGGATGGGGCGGTATAAAAATCCACTAAATAAATAAATAAATAAAGAGCACGCCCAAGTACCGGAAGGTATGTACCTGCTGGATGGAAGAGCCTTCCACCACCCAAGACAAGATCTTAGATTTAGGGGAGAAAACCATGACTTTTGATTTATCATAATTAATGGTAAGTGTATTTTTATGACAAAAGGCCACAAATGCTTTCAACTGTCGAATGAGCCCCACCCTTGTCTGCGAGAGCAGGGCAATATCATCAACATAACAGAGGCAACCAACAGATCGTCCGGCGAACTTTGGAGGAAAGAAACGGTCCTCCGCCATAAGTGGAACAGCCTCATTTATATAGTAATTAAACAGGGCTGGGGCCAGGACACATCCCTGCCTGACCCCTACAGAAGTGGCTACCGGAGGTGTAAGATGTCCCAGTGAATCCACTTTGACAGGCACAGAGGAGTGCGCATGGAGTGAAGAAATTAGAGCCAATAGATGCTTGTCTTTCGAGAAGTCCTGAAGTTTGCCCCACAGGGCGGCTCGATTGACCGAGTCAAAAGTCACCCTGCAGTCCAAAAAGGCCACATATAATGCCCCATTGTGCACCCTATATTTGACTGCCAGATGGTAGAGAACAAAACATTGTTCAATTGTGAAATGACCAATCTGAAACCCCGCCTGTTCCAGGGCTATTGCATTCGTCTGGGTCATCCAGTCCATCAGTTTCCTCAGTAAATATTTGGCATACACCTTAGAGACCACAGACAAAAGACTAATGGGCCAGTAATTTGATGGATCCAATTTATCACCCTTTTTATATATGGGGATGATGACAGCCCTATCCCAATGACTTGGGACTACCCCACTGTTGTTAATGGCTGTAAAAACAGCAGCCAAAATAAGGAGCCACCATGTCTTGTGAGTCTTAAGGAATTCCACCCGGATCAGATCTACACCCAGGGAGTGATTATTACTAAAGGAATCAACCACTTCCTGGACTGGGGGCCATAGGGGGAGTTCTCCTAGGGTATGCCCTAACTCGGGCGAGGTCTGATCACCTATATTTTCAATGTCACATATTATAGAGTTTGTTATAATGTGATGTCCAGACCAATGGGTCTATAAGTGGTGCAGAGCTGAATTTGCGCCCCCCCCCCCGGCAGCCCCATTAACCACCCGCCAGAATCCTTGGGTATCACGGCGATCAGCTGCCTGGAGAAAATTGGCCCACAGAGTGTCCCCAAATCCCCTTTTTTTTGTTGTTAATTAGTTTCCTATATTTCAGCCTGTATGCAGCATAATCCGGGGGCAGACTCGAGGCCCCACTTTCCCTGTAGGCATGATACATCGCCTTCAGAGTACTTCTGGTCTCCCGAAACTCTCTGTCAAACCATGACTGACTAAACTTGGCAATTGCTGGCTAGGTTAATATTGATTTGGTTATTGATTTATTGGATCCTTTTCCTAATTGATAATTGATTGATAATTACGCAGGTTCAAAACCTGGACAAACAGCTAAATTATTTAAATACCCAGAGAGATTGAAATGACTAAATAAATGAAGAGAGAGACATAAATAGTAATAAGAATATAATTGAAAGTAATTATGAAAACATAGTTAAAGATTTTCTATGGGACCATACCCCAAAACAGAGTAAAACCTTGATAGGTAGGGATGGGTGAACGTGGTTCGGAAGTTCAGAGTTCGGACTGAACTCAACTAGTTCAGTCGACCGAACTGAACTTCCGAACCGAACTTGATTTTCGAACCGAACTGAATTTCCAACTCGGCTCTGTTCACCCATCCCTAAAAGATAATATTCCATTTAGTTCAATGGGGTTTAAATTTCCGAACTTTGTTCAGAAGTTTGGACTGAACTCGAATAGTTCAGTCGACCGAACCGAACTTCCGAACCGAACCGAATTTCTGAACTCGTTTCTGTTCGCCCATCCCTATTGATACGTGGTTTATAAAAATATTTCAAAGATACATGTTACATAGTTATAATTAAAGTTAAAACTTAAGATTGTTCTAAGTATTAAAAGTACAAAAGTGAAAGTAATAAATTTATAACTAGCATAGTTACCCAGGCATACAAGCTCAAGGAAGATAGAAGAAGATCATGTGACCAGAGGATCACCATGGTGACCAAAGAGTATCACAAGAGGGTTCATGGCATCTGAGGTAACATTTCCTTGGTGACCTAAACTTTTATAAGAAAACTGATGTCACACTCAGGCTAAGTAATTAATATATGAATAACTGCCAATAACATGGTTAAAAAGGACTGATGCATGTATAAAATTATAAATGTGTGACAATGTTTGTGGTTAAGATATTGGGGAACTAAAGTTGTTACCTCCACCCATGAAATATCCTGTTTTTGTAAGCTATTTTAAACCTAAATCTTGCAACCCATTTGTGCAACAGGGATGTTTCATTGGCTGTATGCCTCTACTTCCCTAAATGTGAACTTACTCATAATTTCCTAAACTTTAACTAACAAGGTTAAAAGTTAAACAGGGGAAAAGCTATCAGATGACCAAATATGTCCAGGCCTTTATGTCCAAACTAAAGCCAATATGTTCAGACTATAGCCAATCTGTTAAACGTATCTCACATATGTCAAACCTGAGGGTAACAGTGTGATGGCCATGGTGGTCCCAAGTAAAGAATTGTAAGCCACCCTGAGCCTAAGGGATATGGTGGGATAAAAAAAGTAAAAAAATATCTAAATAAATAAATAAATAAATAAGTAGAGCTTAAGAGTGACAATGCAGCTTACATGCTCAAGAACCTTAGCTTGTGTAAACTGACCCAAGTCCATTGACTTCTTTTTGGAACAAGGATGACATCGAGGAGTATCAATGAGGGATAGGTAGATCCCTCAAAATATTGAGGGAGTCACCTGCTCCCTCTTGCTATTCCACCAACTGGAGAAATAAAATAGCGTTACCATATGTGTAGCAAAATCCTATCTCCGCCATTAAGGGTCTTTCCTTTCCTTTCACCTTCCCACATGCCTGAATTAATTATTCTAACATCATCCTGGGTTTAGATAAGTTACCTTCTATATTCATCACTTACTATAATTTATCACTGTGATAGCACTTTCATTATTCAAAATACTTTGCAAGCATTATCTAGTTTAGCTGTGAGGTAAACCTTGTCTAGCTTTAGATAATATACCTGTGAGGTAAATTGTTGTTTCAATTTTATAGATGAGGAACTGAGGCTGAGAGATAGTGACTTACCCAAGGCCATACAGAAATTCCATGGCTAAGGTAGGATTTGAACTAAGCACTCCCTGATCCAAATCAAACATCTTAGCCATTAGACTACACTGGATAGCCTGGTCCTTTCTTTAGTTCTATAGTTTGTATTATCAGCAGCTGGATCAAAAATGCTCATTCTTTTGGTCTTTTTGCAGTTTGCCAAACTGTTGGCGCAAATCCTCAGGCAGTGTAAATTTACATAGCTCCCTTTAAGCCACTGCTTACCACTTAAGTTTCAGTTTCTGTCTTTTTTTACGTGATAACTGCAGTGAGTTTCAGCCTAGGTCTTTGTTCATGGTTTTTGTTATCAGTCCATCTGGGGAAGTCAACCTTCAGTAGGGAAAAATGGTGAATCTGTTGACTTAGGTAGGTATTGAATCAAGTTCAAGGAGTCCCTAATTGTGGTTACAAGAGGCTTTTACAACTGAATAGCCAATTAAAAAAGTTTAAACATCCCCCTCCCAAAATCATGAGATTTACTTTAAATCATGAGATTTTAAATTAGGTGAAACCATCTGGACTTTTTTATTGGTGTCTTAGATTTTAAGGTTCAGACTCCAATTCCTTTGTCCCACTCGCACCCCTGCAACTGAGGGTTAGGAATGTTTTTTAAATAAAGTTGAAATTCTACATGAGCCACATGACTCCCAAGGTTGACAATTAAGAAAAACAATGAGGGGAATTTATATTTATTTTATTTATTTAAAAAACTTATTACCCCACCCCTCCAGTCACAGGCATCTCAGGGCGGCTTACAACAATAAAAACAATAAAAACAATTAAAACACATTAAAAGGAGGCAACAGAGAAAACACCCACACCCTACCCCCCCATCACCCCTCTCCCCCGTCAAACGCCTGGCAGAACAGCCAGGTCTTGCAACTTTTCCAAAAAGAGGGGAGGTCCGGGGCCAGCCGGGTCCCCACCGGAAGGGAGTTCCAAAGGCGCGGCACAGCCACCGAGAATGCTCTCTCCCACGTGGCCACCCAAGAAACTCTGGGGAACTCAAGCAGGGCATTCCCGGACGACCGCAGGGGCTGATCCAGGACACGGGGAGTGAGGCGGTCTTGCAGATAGGCAGACCCCAGACCGTTTAGGGCTTTATAGGTTAAAACCAACACTTTGAATTGGGCCCGGAAAACCACCGGCAGCCAGTGCAGAGAGCAAAGCACTGGTGTAATATGCTCCCGGTGGCCCAGTCCCACTAGGAGATGGGCCGCCGCATTCTGCACCAGCTGCAATTTCTGGGCTGTCACCATGGGTAGCCCCACGTAGAGCGCATTACAGTAGTCTAGTCGAGAGGTGATGAAAGCATGGATGACTGTGGCCAGGTCAGAGTCCAAAACAAACAGCCAAAGCCATCGCACCAGATGCAATTGGCGGAAAGCACTCCTCATCACAGCCTCCACCTGGAGATTCAGGCAGAGCTGTGCATCGAGGAGCACCCCTAGACTCCGTACCTGGGAGGTCAATGGAAGACAGACCCCATCAATGATGGGGGCTGCCAATTCCATCGCCTTACCATAGGAATCATAGGACTTGTGAAATAAATCAATGAAGTTGACAACATTGTTAAAGCTTCTGTCAGCACTCAAGCTCAACTTTTACTGGTGCTAGCAGTATCTGACTATCACCTTGCAGATGCAAAAAAAGACAGCCCTTTCCCTGGGACTCATTAAATAAAGTCAATACGTAAATATGTTGGAAACAACTCAACAAACATTAAGTTTGTTAATTACAAATTTCTTCTGCTCACTAAGTGCTTTAGTGGGAAAATCAGTAGCTGAAATTCCCTTGAGTGATTCCCCTTTTAATAGAGAAAAGTACTTTCTGAAGTGAAATTTATTGGAGTCTCTTATTTCAGCTTAAATATGGATAAATGTTGGTATCTGGATGCAGACTGAGGCAGAATCCAGACAAGACAGAAGTGATGATGGTTGGCCAGGTTGGCCCATTATTAGGGGGATAAGTACTCTCATTGTTGATGGGGTCCAGCCTCTTCTGGTTACCCAGGATTGCAATCTTGGAGTGCTCTGAATCCCTTGCTGTAGCTGGATTATCCCTTGCTTCTGGTTCCCTTGCTGTATCTAGTTACAGCAGTGGCCAGCAAGAGGCAGATTCGGAATAACTGTTCTGTTTTCGCTGACATTTCTGTGAAAACAAAACAGTTGTCCAGTATTTGGGCCAGAATTCTGATCAGAAAGGATTCTAACTGGAATCCCAGTCAAAGTAAAAAGATGACTCAAAAAAGCAATTTGCGCATGTGACTGGCTTTAAAAAAATAAATAAATATATATTTATTTTGTTTGCTCCAACTGTAAATCGGACTGAAGGAAATACCCAGTTCCAATTGAAATGGTTCAAAAATCTAAATTCTTCCCTAGCCACAAGATTTTTCAAAGCCTGAGCCTGAAAGTTTTCTGAAGGCAATGTAAGACTTTTCCATTTGGTTAAATGGGGATAGGGGTTTGGGGTGGTGATTTTTAGGGAATTTTTAATATGGTTTTGTACAGTTCTATTTGGTTATGTGGTTTCAATGTAATCTGCTCTGAGTCTTAGAGGAAGGACAGGATATAAGTTTAAAGAAATAAGTGCTCTTTCTACAAAACAGTTCAGTTTTGTATTAAATAACATGTACCTTTAATCATACTTGTGTGATCCAAAGCCCACTGAAAACCAAAGCAAAGGCAGCCATTACACAGGATACATTTATGTATGTTTATAAACAGGGCTGCCTGCTCATTGAACTGAGAGTCCAAATTGCCTCAGGATGACCCAGAGTGACTGATCCAGGCCTTGCTATTTTCTCTAATTCTAGAGAATTAGAGTGGCCCCTGTTTTCACCAGAGGAGGATACAGGAACCCATTCCCTCCCAGTGGGGCCCCAAACACAACCACATTTAGGGTCCCATGGAAAGTAAACCTGAGGGGGTGGGGCCACCAAGGGCCCTGCATTTTGTCTTCACCCTGGGTCCTTAAAATTCTAAGGCGGGCGCTGCTTCTAGGGGTAGTACTGAGGGGCTAGCATGACCCTCAGAGATTCTCAGAGCGCTGGGAAGGGAATACTTAGAATCTGTCAGAAGGATGGTTTTATTTGGGGTGTGTTGGCTGTGGCTTCCTCAGAGCACATGTGTGTGTGTGTGTGTGTGTGTGTGTGTTTCTTTCTGGGCACTCTATGGCATGTGGTGGCATTTGATCTTTGGTGTTTGACTTATGGGCAAGGACCCATGTTTGCTGTGTTTTCTTTTCCCCTTTGACAAGAGTGGATGCTTTTAAATGGACGGTACCCAGGGCTCTGCCCTGCCTCACAGGCTCACACCTGGGTGGCCCATTCATCTAAAGGTGGGCTGCCAGATGTGGTGCTCCAGATCAGAACTAAAAGTTTGAAGTAAAGGACTCCCTGGTCCAAATCAAACATCTTAACCATTAGGCTACACTAGCTAACCTATGCCTTTCTTTAGTTCTATAGTCTTTATTATCATCAGCTGGATAAAAAATGCTAATTCTTTTAGTCTTCTTTTTGCAGTTTGCCAAACTGTTGGTCCAAATCCTCAGCCAGTGTAAATCTACTTGGCTCCCCTTAAGTTGCTACTGAAAAATCCAGAGTGCGCTGTAGGAGTGTGCATGTCGTTTTCGTTATATGAATAACGAAAACAAAATTTGTCATTTTCATTATCATTATCACAATATTAATATTAGATATTTAGAAACTAGGCTATTTTACTATATATATATTAGGATTATAGGATAGGAACATTTTGTATTATACATAGGTTCGATTTAGTTTAGATTCTGTATATATTATATAAATAAACTACTATCGTGTACAGTATATTATTGTGTGCAGTTCTTTCTGTATCACAATGAGAAGGGGAAGGAGTTCAACTTCTGATATTAATTCTTAATTGGCACACAAAAGCGATACTGATACCAATGCCAAAAATAATATTTTAATAATGACAACGATAATGAAAAATGACATGTGGCCCTGGTGCACACTCTTAGTGCGCCATGCAGGGCAAGCCAAAAAGGTCCATGTCAACAGGCAGCTACACATCCCCTGCCCATATGAACTAGGGTGGCCAGCCATGCCAGCAGATTAGTCCACTGTTCATAGGCACTGTGATTGGGGGACACAGCATTTGCAAGTCACAGGAACTGTCGGTGAGAGCTGGGGAGCCTGGGTTCCTCAGTGCTTATGCTGGGACATGAAACTTTCAGTGGCTAGCCCAGTGCACTTCCCCCTGCCCCATGGTCCATGGCAGGGGGAGTGCATATTGGTTTGCATAATTTATGGGTGAGAGATTACATAAGCATATTCTGCCCTCTCTCTTTCTCTCTCTCATATGAAGAGACACCCCCTCATCTATTTGTGATTTGGTATTCCAAAAAGATTCCTGTACAGCACTGCATTTCATAAGTTAACTTGTGTTCTTCACTCACAACAGCTGACCTGGGAGACCAGTGTTCATATCCAATCCTAGCGTAGCCATGAATTTATTGGCTCGGCCAAGCCAACCAACTTGGACAACTCACTATCTCTCAGTTCCACATCTGTAAAATGGGAACATTAAGGACCAAACCCACAGGGTTGTTGTGAGGGGGAATTAGATAAGGATTGTAAAGCACCTTGAGCACCGAAAGCAATATATAAATGATACATTATAGTAGCCATCACACTGCTGCAGGTTCAAGCCACATTGTACTGCTACATTGTCACAGTATCACTTGGAAGTCTTCTTTGAACTATGTGCTTATGCAGCCACAAAACTCATGCCACATTCATGGGCAACCCAAGAGTCCTCTCAAATTTATTATAGGCCCCATTGTGTCAATATATGATAAGGATGTGTCAATAAACACACAGGGTTGTTGAGACACTATATCATGATGGTACATTGCCAAACGATAACACAGTGTTCCAGTGTGAACAAACAGACATTGTGGCACGCGGTCATAATGCTTTTATTTGTCCTATGGGGTGAATTGTGGAAGGCAGCAACTTTGCTGCTCCTACAGGGTTTCAAGAATGTTCTCCCTCTTAGGGCGTCTTTAGACATAACTCTGTTCAGCGTTCTGTAACACAGTGTCCTACCATTACAGTGTTTAGACGTACCGCCAACACAGTGTTCACCCCAAACAATGGAAGTGAATGCTGCCAGGTCTGGACAGTTTAATCAGTGTTTGGGGTGAACACTGTGTTGACGGTCTGTCTAAACACTGTAACGGTAGGACACTGTGTTACAGAAGAACACTGAACAGCGTTATGTCTAACGACACCCTCAGAGGTTTTAAGAGCTAAGGTTACACTTTCTTTATAAATTTAGCTTATGACTGAGTAGGCTGTTTCTTTTCCTGCTGGTTTTACAGTGCAGTCATTGGAGATGCTCTGTGATGAAGGCAGGAGCACTCTATAAATTGAATTGTATTGTATAACTAAGTCTGGTCTGTTAGTTATTTTTTTATAGTCCGGCTTTGCCCTAGCCAGCCTGACGTGCAATTAATGGATGATTGAAGTTTGTTTTTCTTCTCCCTCTCCTCCCCTTTGCTGCTCGTCTTTTAGTTGCCCAAAATCTGTTTGAGCTTCCAATTATCTAGATAATGGGGTTCATATCTGATCATTTAATTAGGCTGATGGAAGTGTATCTGAAATTCTGGTGGTGTAGAGGGAAGGAAGCACACTGGGAATCAGGTTTACAGCATTCATTACTAGGTCAAAACCTGCTCATGTAGCTAGAACCTGAAAGTCATTATTCATTCTGAGCAAAAATCTGTATGGCAATCTGTTTCAAAAGATGGTGGCCTCAGTCCACTCTTTTTTCTCCCAGTGCAAAAGGAGTGAAAGGACATTAGCAGTGGTAATGTTAACTACTCGTTTTTGGAGTTTAACACATATTCAGTTGTTATGTCTGTTTCTTATCACAGGTTGGGATCTGAAAGATCTCAGGTGTGGACAACAAGTAGTGGTCCCTTTCTTGTAGCCACTGTTCAGTAGTTAAGCACACCACCCCACTTCCAGTCTGTGGTAATCCAGGAGTCTATAGAAACATGATATCACCCAGTCAACAACTGGTGGAAGGAGACTCTCTGTTAGCTGCTGGGACACATGGCAGCATGAATATTTGCAGTAGCAGTGACAAGATTTGGACAACATTAGTGATTTCTACACACAATGGGCTCCTCACAGAATTTGCATTATGTCAAGGAACACCCAAAGTGGCGTTTGCACCTAATTTACTACCCAATCAAAACAGCAGTGTTACTTTGCACTGGAGTCAATGGCTGTGCTAAAGGGAAATGACAATGGACTCGGAGAACTGGGCCTTTTTTGTGTCTCTCACAAATGGTAATTACTACTCACTATCCCTTAGTTGGTCAACTGGTAACTAACACAAACCTTTCCACTCACTGGTGCTCACATAACATGTGAAATCAAACTAGATACTACAGGGTTTACTTTCTCCTAAAATTCTCATTACCATCTCTATCACAAATGTAATGTATGATCAAGACCTCAATAGAAAACTATGTATGAAGATAAGGCCATCTACTCCCTTCTAGAAATGATCTCTTCAAGTCAGCATTGATGAATGCTGCTGGTGGTGGTACTTCAGCTACATTGCATAAGCTCGCATTATACCTATGGCTGTTTTTAAATGAGACACTATCCATGCATGGCCACCCAGGAGTCACTCAAGTAGTGCAGGGGGAGGAGTGCGCCTATGAGCCACATAGCACCCATTCATGGCCACTCACGGTGCACTGCTGATAAATCTGGAGTGCTCTGTGAAGGGCAAGCCAAAAATGTACGTGGCAACGGGTGCCCACACATCCCTACCCCGTATGAACTGGGGCAGCCACCCTCACCAGCAGACAGGTCGCTGCTCAGAGGCACTGTGGGTGGAGGACACAGTCTGTTAGAATCCTCCCACACACACTTCAGATGAGTGACTCCTCTGCAAATGTGCCACTAAGCGATCATGGAATAACCCTCCCAACCTTGTTCATTTAAAAACAACCATTCTGACCAACACCATCACTGGAGGCCTAATATAGGATTAATTAGTCCATCCTTTCTTGCTAGTATGGGATTTTCCATTGAACAGTTAGAATACGTGAGTGGGTGTGTTTTAGGGAAGGAAGGAGCTGAGATACTGGAGGTATGGAATGGATGAGAGGGAAAGAATAAAGACCACTGACTACATTTTTATAACCACATAGAATAACGGCTTGTATTTTTTAGCTGGACATGGTGGAGTAAGGGAAGTAAAGGTTACAGAATCATATAATTTCAGGGATGAAAGGGAACCCAAGGGTCACTTAGTCCAGTCCCCAGGTATGATGAGTGCAAACAGTGTGAACTCACACTGCTGATATGAACTATTTGCTAAAAAGAAAAATGAACATGTTTCATATTGTAATATTTATTTATTTATTTATTTATTAAAACATTGTTACCCTGTCCGTCCTGCCACAGGCAAAAAATGTTTACCAAGCCATTCACCAAATACCAGAACAGGAAAGACAGCCCCAATATGGAGTAAACGTTCCCTCAGGAAGTTATGGAGGCTAAGCTATGAAGCCATTGGCCAAACTCATCACTGGGATCTGCTTCCTGGTGTGACAGGGTTCCAACCCCCCCTCCCCCCTACTGAGGTGACGCAGCTATCAAGAAGGGAGAAAAAGAGAGAGAGGGGGTGAGAAAAGCAAGGAATAGAACACACAGATGCCAAGAGTAGTGAGTACTTGCAGAATCACCCACGAATAAAGACTAGTGACATTCTGCCATCAATCAGCGACCTTACAGAAAGGTATACACACAAGTACTATCCCAACTCAGCAGTTGAAACTTAACAGACAAGAAATGTTTACTATCACAGCAAGAAAGGTCCCTTAAGTAAGCAGGGGTTAAGCAATTGCTTATTGTCCTTTGGGACCTCCCTTGTGGGGTCCCACAGGGTTCTGTTCTGTCTCCCCTCTTGTTCAATGTGTCCATGAAGCTGCTGGGTGAGGTCGTTCAGAGTTTTGGGGTGAAGTGTTATCAATATGCTCATGACACTCAGTTTTACATCTCTTTTTCATATGACCCAGGCCCTGCAGTCTCCGTGCTTACCTGATGCCTGGCTGCTGTTGGGGACTGGATGAGGGTGAGCTGATTGAAGCTGAATCCAGACAAGACTGAGGTGATGATGGTTGTCTGACCCTGTGATCTGGAGAGGATTGGTATTCCTGTTATTGATGGAATCTGGTCCCTTGTGGTCAGTCAGGTTTGCAGCCTTGGAGTGCTCCTGGATCACTTGCTGTACCTACATTGTCAGGGTGTGGCAATGGCTAGGAGCACTTTTCACAAGCTCTATCTGGTGAAGAGGCTGCGGCCTTTTCTTTCTGATTTGGATCTTGCCACCATCATCCATGCTTTCATGCCCCCTTAAGGGGGGTTGGAGGAAGGTTGGGGGATCTTAGGGTAATTTTGTATAATTTTTTATATTTTTATTGTTTGTGAACCACCCTGAGCCTATGGGAAGGGTGTCATATACATTTGAAAAAAATAATAATTTAAAAAGGGAATAAGATTACAATCAGCCAGAAAGGCAAGGCACCTCAATAGGCCCTAACCTGAAGGCTTCTGCAAGATCAGCTGAAGGAAGGAACAGGTGAACCAGATTAAAGGGAAAGATTCTCAAGAGACATCAGAGCAGGAGCCCCTATAGAAGGGGCTCAGGAAAGTCAATAATACCAGTACGAGAAGGGAAAGTGGGGGAACAATAGTATATACAAGGTCTTAAGTAATGCAGGATGGAAGATGACTGCAAGGTTCAAGGACACAAGGGAATAGAAGTCTAAGGGGAAGGAGAACAAGATTACACAGGGTGTTAACAATGTGATGGTGGACCACAAGATACTGTCACGTTTGATGTTGTGCCTCCAGATGTTGGCCTGGGATTGCTCCTGGGCATGTCAGTGGTGATTCCAGAGATGCCTCGGCTGGGCCACCCAATTACGGTCCACCTGACTAGGCCACAGTGGGCTATTACATCTGTTGTAGCCTGCTGTGACCTGGCCTGCATTTGGTCTGCCATGGTTGGCTTCCATGGTTGCCCATCATAGCAGGCTGGGGGCAGTGCGTTGGCGGGTCCAGGTGGCCGCAAATTCATGTGTTTTCCCTGCCTCTCCTCAGTGGCCTTGTCACAGGCACATTTATTTTGCCACCCGACCCAGTCCAGACAGTGTCAGCAGTGACTTCCCAACCAGAGTTGAGTTGTGATGGCGGTGCTCTGCCATCACATTTGTAAACACCCATAACCAGAAATGCAGTATTCCTAAGCACAACTAGGAAAAGGTAGAGGAATGAGCTATTACAGGAGCAATTAAGGCTACACCTGAGCTGGCAATAATACACAGAGCTCTCAAGGTCCAAGCTTTAACTAATAAGGATTTCACAGACACAAATATAGTTGAGAGGGGCAACACATAGTCTAACTATGCTAGGGTTAGGCACAGTTCAAAGTGGGTAACAAATACTAAGATTTTCAGATTCTAGACTAGGCTAATGAGGGAAATAGGACAAGGCATCTTGACCTCTTAGCAAATGTATACAGGGCTTTACAGGGTTAGAATATACCAACAGGGGAGAGCAAAATAGCCTCCCAAAGGGTTCATAGGAACACTCTAGCAGATAATAGAAGACTAGGTGGTGACACCAAAAAGAAGCCAGTGACAATCAAGTTCAGGACCAGGAGTTCAAGGAAGACACAGCCCTGATAGGCAGGCATTTCTATTTATTTATTTATTTATTTATTTATTAATAAAAATTGAAAAACGATTCACCCCCTACTCCTCTCTAACCCATCCCACCCACCCCATCTCCCTCGGGGAAGGCATGGCGGAACAGCCAGGTCTTACATTGTTTACGGAAAGAGGGGAGGTCAGTGGTCAAACAGACCTCTGGCAGGAGGGAGTTCCATAGCCGTGGTGCAGCCACAGAGAATGCCCTGGACATCTCAGTCGACACCTGAGAAACCCGGGTGAACTCGAGGAGGGTGCCCCCAGCTGACTGCAGGGGCCAATCCAGGGCCCAAAGGATGAGGTGGTCTCGTGGGTAGGTGGGGCCCAGGCCATTCAGGTCTTTAAAGGTCAGCACCAACACCTTGAATTAGGCCCAGAAGACTATCGGCACCCAGTGAAGAGAACGGAGCACCGGTGTAATGTGCTTGCGTCAGCCCTTCTCCATTAGGAGATGAGCCGCCACGTTCTGCACCAGCTGCAGACTCCGAACCAGCACCAAAGGTAGGCCCACGTAGGGTGTGTTACAGTAGTCCAGTATGGAGGTAATAAAAGCATGGACGAATGTGGCCAGATCAGAGTCTGACACATACAGCTGAAGACGACATACCAGATGTAACTGGTGAAATGCGCCCTTTGCCACAGCCGCCACCTGGACATCCAGCTGGAGCTGTGGATCCAGAAGCACCTGCAGACTCTGAACCTCATATACCAGGGCAGGATGGACCCCATCAATGATGGGGGCCACCACTCCCCCAACCTTCCCCCAAACCATCACCTCCATCTTGTCAGTATTTAACTTCAGGAAGCTCGCCCTCATCCAATCCCTCACAGTTGCCAAACACCAGGTAAGCAGCGAGACTGCCGGGCCTGAGTCAGATGAAAAAGAGAGATATAGCTGGGTGTCAACAGCATATAGATGACACCATACACCAAACTCACTGACAACCTCCCCTACAGGCTGCATATAACATTGAACAAGAGAGGGGACAAGATAGAACCCTGTGGGACCCCACACATGAAACCCTGGGGGGGGGGGGATGAAAAATCACCCAGGACCACACGCTGGGTTTTCCCAGCCAGGAAAGAGAGGAACCATTCAAGAACGGTCCCGCCAAGCCCTGCCTGGTACAGCAGTCGATGCACCAACAACTCATGATCAGTAGTATCAAACGCAACCAAGATATCTAACAGGATCAACAGGGTCAAACGACCCCAGTCCAACTCGTGGGAGAGATCATTGACCAAGGCCACAAGCGCAGTCTCTGTGAAATAACCCAGACGAAAACCAGACTGTGAGGAATCAAGAAAATTGACACGGTCCAGCCGGGCTGCCGAGCCACCACCCGTTCAATAACCTTCCTTAAAAAGGGAAGGTTAGAGACCGGCCAATGATAGCTTCTTGAGCAGGGGCCACACCACAGCCTCCTTGAGACAGCCCGGCACCCTGCCCTCCTCAAGGGAGGCATTGACAATACCTGCCAGCAACAGCCCTAGTGTCTCCCAGCTAGCCTTGACCAGCCAGGACTGGCATCTTGTTCACAATAAGTGACTTGAACAGTCCCAAGAGCATCCCCCGCATCCAAGGGCAGCACATCCTGAAATTCATTCCACAAAACAGGACATTTTGATAGAGAAGAATTGAAATACAATTGTACTGGGACCCTTAGTTCAGGGGAGCCCTCCCAAAACCTTTTCCCTAAAGTAATGCTTGAATATACTCAGTGACTGGGTAGGACTGCAGATAGCAACTGTGTGAATAAAGTACCAGTATCTCCAGATATAGGCTTTACTCACTAGTCATGGTGAAGTGTGTGTGTGTGTGTGTGGCATTGGAGATAGGTGGCCTGCAGTTAGCAGAATGGGCCAGGACCTCAAATTTCTCTCCATAGCCTCGCCTCAGGATTTTCTTTTATTTTTAAATACAGTACTACTTAATAAATAATCATGTCGTTTGCATTGTATTTGCCACTTAATAGTATTTTTGTTTTGTTTTGGAACTGTTAAAAACGTATACTTCTTTATTTGGATTGAAGGGCTTATTTCCACAGAAATAAATGTTGTGTCTAACTTGTGCTTCTTGTCAGGCTGAAGCTGCTATTGTTTAGCAATTATTTCGATTGGCACTTACTTCAAAGGCAAGCTTGATGCTCAGATATACATAGGTAGATTAGTGAATAGAAGAATGGCAAGATGATAAAAACAGCTTGTACCAAAAGTGATAGAAGTCTCTGAAGGAGAATTGAGGAAAGGCAATGTCTGGAAACAAAATGGCCGACATAGTTACAGTATGGTTTAATTAATTCGAACAACGACTCTGACAATTTCACACAAAACATAATGAGGCGGCATCACAAATGAGATATTATCTTTACTTGCATACATAATAAGACAATATGCACAACAGGCCACAGATGTTTTAGGTTAATAAATGTTTTTACACTTTTAAAAGAGCTGTGAAATGAGGCACAACATTGGTGGTTTGTTTGACATATTGTTCTAAATATGTCAGCAGATGAATTTCTGTGTTGTATAGAATTTTTCTCCCTTAATTAGTCTAGTTAGGTTAGTCTATGATTTTTTTCCTCAGCTCTGCCCTGTTTAATTAAAAAAACCCACAATTTTATATGTTTCCTCTTCTACTGCCACTATTTCTTTTTTCTAGCAAGTATTGCAATTAAACAACTCCATGGATAGTTAACCTGGTAGCGAAATAAATTAAATAAATAAATAAACCATTAGGAAGTTCCTCCTAATGTTTAACTGAAATCTGCTTTCTTGTAATTTGAACTTGTTTTTTTTTAGTTTTGCCTTCAGGGGCAAAAGAGAACAAGGCTTTGCTATCCTCTCTGTGACAGTCCTTCAGGTAGTGGAAGACTGCTATCATATCTCCCTTAGCCTTCTCTTCTCTGTGCTAATTATACCCATTATACTCATTAGAAAGAACTGCTTAATGGTAAGAGCTGTTTGACAGTGGAACAAATTGCCTAGGGTGGTGCTGGACTCTCCTTCACTAGAGGTTTTCAAACAGAGGCTGAATGGCCATCTTTCAGGGATGTTGTAGCTGCACTGAGCAGGAGTATGGACTAGATGACCTCTGAGCAACTTCTAACTCTATGATTCTAGAATATGCTCAGGGCATTCACGCACTGCTAAGGAGCCAAGCCAAAGTCCAAGGGACTTGGGCAGAGAGAGATGGCCTTCTTGGGCTCGGGCTTCCACCTCTAACTCCTTGAAGCTCAGAGCAAAGAAAATTGGCAATTTATCACACCCTATTATCTGTGGGAACCTCTGAAGCATGCAGTCCTAGATTTTATTGAAGATGAGATACTGAACAACATGGACCAGCAGTCTCATCAAGTAATGAAGTTCTTATGTTCCTGACATATTTCCACAAAGACAGTGAATAAGATAACCAGTAATACTCATGTTTCCACATTTTGGTGTCCTACTGATTACTATATAGGTTTGGTTATATTTGGGTTGGTATATGCAGCTTCTGAGTAACATTTATTTATTTATTTATTTATTTGCTGCCCTTCCCAGGGTCTCAGGGCAGCTTACAATCCATAAAAAAACATTTACAACTAATACTAAACATGCTAAAAACTCCACAAAACCCCTTTTACATTCCTACCCACAAACCACTCACAAACTCCACCACAAGTCCCTATCCCCAACCACCAAATGACTTTTCAAATAACAAAGTCTTACACTGCCTCCAGAAGTTGCTCAGGCTCAAATGAACCTCCAGGGAAAGGGAGTTCCAAAGCACTGAGACAACAATTGAGAAATGCCCCTGTGACAAAGAGCAGCAGGATGGGTTGCTGCCCATTTAAGAGGGCAACAACTACCAGCCTGAGGGCTGGGCAGTGACTGGGAACTGTACTATACAGCTGGGTAAGGGCTTGGCGAGGCCAGTCCAGTAAAAAAAAGTAAAACCCACAGCAGAGAGATAGAAGAGACTGTGACAAGATGCTCACCCTTTAAGGGCTGGCGGCCTGGAGGCCATGCCCACTCTACAGATATAAGAAGACGGAAGCCAGAGAGGGAGTCAGTCTGTGCCTGGAAGTGGTCAGGGAAACATCTCTGCCCTGAGAGCTGGCTCAACAGCAGCCTTGGCCATGGTCCTGAAGGTAAGGTTGGAAAAGAGCTGGAGAGATAAACAAGAAGGACAGCACTGGGAGTGCTGCGGATAACCAAAAATGGCCACAGGAGTGGAGTTCTGAGGCTGCCTTCAGTGACTAACAGCCTTGATGCCTTACCCTCTCCAAAGTTACTGAGGGAACCAGAGAGAGAGGGCTGCTGGCTGCTTGAAAGGGCCTCTGGATGGGGCTGTGTTAAGGCCTGGCTGTAGGCCACCACCAGAGACTGCGAATGAACCAGAGGCCTAACAGGGATAGAGTTATGGATGGGGGTTGCTGGAGGGCTGTTTCCCAGCATTAGAAAGTTTGTATATTGTAAACTGTTATGAACTATGGACATATATGTATGGATGGTGAAGAACTGTATCTGAGTAAAGACTTATACGAGAACTGTGATAATTCCTTGAACTGACTGACTAGTGGGCTGATTACTCAGACTAAAAGGGATTACCAGGGGCTGGTCCTGCAGGGACTTACTCCAGGTGAATCACACCATTACAGTCCCCTCTGAGAGCCCTTGTCTTATGAACAAGGCTAACAGATGGTACCTACAGGGGGCACTCCTGGCGGATCGCAAAGGTCATGATGGAACATGGAAGGCCAGGTGGTCCTTCAGTTATGTGGGCCCATACCTTTTAGGGCTTTAAAGGTCAAAAACAGCACCTTAAATTGTGTCTGAAAAGGTATAGGGCGGCAGTGCAGACTTTGGAGCAGTGGATCACTGTTGTAATGTGGTCCCGACAACTCATCCTCGAAAGGAGTTGAGCCACCACAATCTGCACCAGCTGCAGCTTCCAAACTGTCATCAAGGGCAGCCCCATGTGGAGCGCATTGCAGTAATCTAGGCTTCAGATGATAAACGTGTGGATGATGATGACCAGACTGAATCAGAAAGAAAAGGTTTTGGCCTCCTCACTGCTGCAACCTGACAAACTAGGCACAGTAAGGGGTTTAGAAGCATTCTGAGACTGTGAACCTGATTGACTAGAGGGGGTCAGATTATATTAACAGGAGTCCCAATCCCCTCCAGCCACAAGGCCAGCCAACCACCATCACCCTAGTTTTGCTGGATTCAGCCTCAATCGGCTCATCCTCATCCAGTCCCTGACAGCAGTCAGACATTGGGTAAGCACTGAGACTGCAGGGCCTGAGTCGGATGAAAAGGAGAGGTAGATCTGAGTGTCATCAGCATATTAATGGCACATAACCTCAAACCTCTGAATGACCTCGCTCAGCACCCTCATATACACATTGAACAAAATGGGAGACAGAATAAAATCCTGCAGGACCCCACAGGGGAGGTCCCAAGAGAACAATGAGTAATTGCCCATCACCACTCTATGGGATCTCCCCAGGCCCGACAGGAAGGAGTGGAACCATTAAAGAGTGGTCCTGTGCACCCTTGCCAGGCTCCGCATTTGTTTCAACAACATCATGTGATCAACTGTATCAAATGCCACTGAAAGATCTAACAAGATCATGGGGGTAGAATTTCCCTTGTCAATCTCCAGGCTCAGGTCATCCACCTGGATGTCCCAACGCCAGCTCAAGCGCAACATGAACATGATAAGAATGAACTCCTTATCTTTCCTCCCTTCCCTTCCTCCCCCTCTTCTCTATCCATCCTTATTGATGGTGTCACCATCCGTCCTGTTCCCCAAGCCCGTAGCTTGGGCTTTGTCTTCAATACTCACCTCTCCTTTAAACCTTACATCGACTTTGTTGCCAATTCATGTCTCTTTGCCCTCTATAACATTGCTTGGATTCGCCCCTTTCTCTCTGTCTCCTCAGTCAAAACCCTTGTTCATGCTATGGTCATCTCCTGCCTTCACTACTGCAACTTCCTCCTTGCTGGCCTCCCCCGCTCTCATCTGTCCCCCCTTATCTCCATCCAAAACTCCGCTGATAGGGTCATCCACTCGGCCCGTCGTTTCGACCACGTGCAGCCTCTCCTCACTTCACTAGTTCCCCCTCCCCCAACGCATCCTTCACAAACTCCTATTATTTACTTACAAAGCCCTTCACAGTCTGGCTTCCCCTTACCTCTCAGCCCTTATCTCCTTACACAATCCTGCACGCACTCTCCGCTCCTCCTCTGCCCCCTCCCTCGCTACGCTCTCCCTCGTCTCCCCTGCACCCCTAACTGCCTTTGTCCCTTCTCCCTCGCTGCCCCCCATACCCGGAACTCCCTCCCTGCCCACATCCGCCTCGCCCCCTCCCTTCACTCCTTCAAATCCCTCCTCAAAACCTCTTCCTTACCGCATTTCCCGAAACTTGCTAGAACTTTCCTCTCAACATTTACTGTCTGTTGTCCTCCTGACTCCTCCCTAACTGCAACCAAGCCAAGCACATGCACCTGAGACTTCACATCTGCTTGAATGTTTTATCCCTTGTCTCTCTCTATGTCCCCTCTCCTTGTCCCCCCCGCCTCCGAGTCTTTTAGATTGTAAGCTATAAGCAGGGACCACGTCCATCTCATTGTTCTGTAGAGTGCGAGGTACACAGCTGGTACTATAAAGTGATGATAATAATAATAATTAATAATAATAATAATAATTTTATTTTATTAATGTATTAATTAATTAGTGCAGTCTCTGTGCCATACCCAGGATGAAAGCCTGACTGAATCAGGTCCAGGAATCTGACAACACCGAGATCAGCCTGGAGCTGTTGCGCAACTTCCCGTTCAATAACCTTCCCTTTTTAGGGAATAACCTTCCCTAAAAAGGGAAGGTTAGAGACAGGCCAATAACTGTATATATAATAATTTAGCTATTATTATATGAAGTTTTAATTTTGTGGCAAGTGAAATGATGAACATTGAGCAAAAAATGGATTTACATCTGTAGCATTTGGCTACAGATATATGTCTAAAGCAAATGAACCATTTAAGTGGTGATATTTTGGCTCCTGACAGGTTTTGTTTATATTCTATTTAACCAACAATGTTTTTTGTATATGTTCTTCAGTGGAGCCGAGGAAAATTTATATCCAGCTCGATAAGATGTCACTCAATATTTGTGCTCTATTATATGGGTGAAATTCAATCTAATTGACATAAATGATGCACCAATTTTTTGCAAGAGAGAACATCTGAAATTATCCTTACAACCATTTGTTAGTGTTTTAAAGTGTGTTATATAAGACATGAGAAAATGTCGTTTTGTGAAAATTCTGCTGGATACCTCCATTTTTCTTTTTTCAACCCTTGATTCCAGTCTTTTTCTCTCTAATACTATGTGACTAAACATGTATCCAGTATCCTACGACCACTGATGAAAAACACAGATTCCTGAGAAAGCTCAGTCAGAATGAGGATAGGTTTTCATCATGCTAGTAATTACATTTTAACAAAGACTAGCAGAATGTAATGATGCCACTGGACCTGATGCTCTTATCGCTGTATTGCTGCAGCTTACAGTGTCTACAATCTATCTAGAGCAGAGTCCCATATTATTAGGTGCTATAAAAATATATGGAAACACAGTTAGAAGCCTACAATGTGGGAGTTTTGAAAGTTGTAGTAACCCAAGATTGGCAGCTAGAAGCTCCTAATTCTGAGCATCTCTATGGCCCTATTTACATAGATGCCCCCCTACCCCTCCACCCATGTGTGCGACTGTGAGGGCAGCGGGGTAGGACCATCTGACCACCACAGCCTGTGGGTGGGGGTGTATGCATGCTCCTGTGCTCCACCCATCTCCACCGATACCCCACATACAGAGACATTGGAGGCAATGTTATCTGGGTCTAACTTTTGCCAGTAATGGCCTGTGGAAGTGACATAAGAAGCAGGTTGTGATTCAAGCAAATGCTGTAGCTAAGGGGATACTCAAATTGTCAGCAAAATCTTCGCCTATTCTATTTTCATCAATCTTAAACATTTTCAGGGCTAAAGTCCAGCCGATGCTCATTTTTGGTGCAGCTATAATACCCATGGACAATTCCCCCGAGCTTGAAGCAGTACAAAATAAGTTTTTGAGACAACTGCTGAGAATCTCCCAAAGCACTTCAGGAGCGATAGTGAGATCAGAGACAGGTGCTCTCTCTATAGCATGTATTGGGAAACAGGCAAATATAAATTATTGGGCAAAGTTGCGTACTTACGATGAGGGCTTTCTGCCATTGCAATGTCTGTACAAGGAACTCCATTGTGATGGAGTCAAACAATATCTCTGGCTCATCCATTTGTTCTCTAATCTGGAAAGCCCTGGGTTTCTCTTTTGCAAGTTTTTGGGGAATTGACTATTTCCAACTTAAAGCTGCTTGCAGGAGGGGCGGGGTATAAATATATTAAAATAAAATAAAAATAAATAAAATAAAAAATAAAAAGATGATTCATATGAGAGCAGCTGATATTGCCCATCAGGATGACCTGGCTGTGGTAGCAGGCTGGAAGGTAGCACCCTGGTATTCTCGTTTCAAATGAATCCATAAGTTTGAGGCCTATTTGGACCAACTCAGGGCCCCTGCTTTGCGTAGGAGTTTTGTATGTCTACGACTGCAGCAGCTCCGCTCAGCAGTCTTGCTGGGCAGATATGCTGCCCAACCTTATGCAGAGCGACTCTGCGTTTGTTCAGTCATGGTTGTGGAAGATCTGTCTCATGTTTTATTCCACTGCCCCCTGTATAAGGATATTAGGGTGCTTTGGATAGATCCACTGTTGATTGGGAAGGAATGTCTTCCCCCACCCCCCACTTGCAACTCCAATTTCTCTTATTCAGCGAGGTAGAAAAGAGGATTAACGGTAGCCTCCTTCGCATATCTAGCAGCTAAGATCAGGGAGGAGGCATCCTGAAGGACAAATTAGTCGAGTAGACCAATAATTATAGGTATGGAGTTTAGCAGGATGGTAGTAGAGGTGGATTTAGATAAGATGTCATCCAACTAACTCAGTCTGCTTATTATTATGATTGTCCAAGGTCAGTACTTGTCTTATCTATATCACTTAAATTGTTATTATTAGGCAATGCTATCTGTACTGATTGCACGGTTTTGTACTGGCTTTGCTATTCTGTCCTGGGCCATGGCAAAGTTATTGCCATCAAATTTACAAAGGACAAGACCAGCATGGAAGCTAGTTGAGATTATATGCTTATTTTTATTCCTGTTTTATTTTATTCTTATTTTTATATTCTTATATTCTTATTTTTATATTGTATTTGTATTTATGTGCCTGTTGAATCATGGCGAAAGCTAGTATCCTAATAAACAAACAAACAACCCAATCCCAAGAGCTAGAAATAGAGTCAACATGGGTTTGCAGGAGTTTGCAGATAAAGTTGTGGTGTTTGACATGACTTGCGAACTACTAGTTTGGGTAAAGATTCAGAGGTTGTGGGGGGAGGGGCTTGATCATGTCCGGTTTGCTTGGATTAGCTTCAATTTTGTTTCGCCCAACTGTGAATTAGATACATGCCCGTTCTGGCTGGTGAAAGCCAGGTGGGAGACTTTGGGGCTGTTGCTAGCTGGGATTGCCCTTTGGGAGGGCAGGATGCCTGACAGCCTCAAAACTGGTTGTCTGACCCCTGCTGGAAAAAAAAAATCTTGACATTGACTCCCCTGAGTGTCAGCTACCACCCTGTCTCTAATCTTTCCTTTTCATGGAAGATTATTGAACCTGTAGTTGCCTCACAGGTTTAGGAACATCTTGGTTCTATTGGATTCCTGGATCCATGTCCGTCGAGATTTCGCCCTGAGCATGTTACTGAGACTTTACTTCTGGCCTTGGCTGATGACCTCTGTTTGGCAATTGACAAGGGCAGTTGTACCCTGTTGATTTTGTTAGATCTCTGTGGCTTTTGATACAGTTGATCATGGGGTGTTGGAATGGCTGCGTGACCTGACTAGGGTTTGCAGGAATGATATTGAGTGATTCTGCTCATGCCTGGCTAGGAGGATCCAGAGGTTGATGATGAGCAGTGTCTCGTCTTCTGTTTCGGAGCTCCTTTGTAGAGTCCTGCAGAGTTCCGTCTTGTCCTCACTCCTGTTCAACATGTAAACATGTATCTGAAGCTCCTGAGCAAGGTTGTATGGAGTTTTGGAATGAAGTGCCATCAATATGTTGATGACACCCAACTCTACTCTCTTTTTTTATCTGACCCAAGTCCTGCAGTCTTGGTGCTTACCCAGTGTGGGTGAGTCAATTGATGCTGAATCCAGACAAGACCCAAGCGATGATGGTTGGCTGGCTGTGTGACCTGGGAGACATAAGGACTCCTGTTATTGATGGGGTTCAGCCTCTTTTGGTCACTCAGGCTTGCAGCCTTGGGGTGCTCTTGGATCCATTGCTGCACCTGGTTTGTCAGGTTGCAGCAGTGGCCAAGAGTGTTTTTCATCAATTACATGTCAGAAGGCTGCAACCTTTTTTTTATTAGTGTCTGATCATTCCACCCTCATCCATGCCTTCATAACCTCAAGGCTAGACTACTACAGTGTATTCTATCTGGAGTTGCCCTTGCTGACTGCTTGGAAGCTACAGTTGGTGCAGAACATGATGGCCTGCCTTCTGTCAGGGTTGGGTTGCCAGGAGCACACTACACTGGTGCTCCAGAGACTGCAATGGCTGCAAGTAGCTTTCTGGGTACAATTCAAGGTGCTGGTTTTAACCTATGAAGTCCTAAACAGCTTGGGCCACAGGTACCTAAAAGACCTCCTCCCTCGTGTCCCATTGTGGGGCCGGGAGTAGGGATGGGCGAACGCAGTTCGGATGTTCGGAGTTTGGACCGAACTCAGTCTGTTCAGACGTCCGAACAGAATGTCCGAACCGAACTCTCTAATGACCGAACAGTTCGGTCGTGTTCAAATGAGTTCAGATGAGTTCGGGGGCAGGAAAAACGTCTTTCCAGGGCCGAAAATAGGGTTCGTTTTTGGTTTCGCTATTTTTGAATGCTCGGCCAAGTTCGGCCAAACCGAACTCGGCTGAACCGAACCATCGAACCCGAACTCGGGTTTTTGAACCGAACGACCGAACATCCGAACATCTGAACTACGTTCTGTTCGCCCATCCCTACCCAGAGTGCCCTCTTGAAGGCACCATCTACCCATGAGGTTAGACGAGTCTGAGCCTGTTCATCTTCAGGAAACAATGTAAGACTTTTTTATTTAGCCAGGTGTTTGGCAGGCAGGGATAGGGTTGGGCAGGATAGAGTGGGGGTTAGGGAAAGTGTGGAGGGGGAGGGTTAAGGGATTTTAAAAAATGATTTAGAACTTTTGTTAATGTTTTTATTGATTGTAAGCTGCCCTAAGCCTTTATGGGAAGGGCAGCATATACATTTACATACATAAATAAGAAAACCTGGATGGGTCAGACAGATGCTTTATCTTCCATAATTCCTAATAATGAATTCCAAGTTCATCTGGCTTGTATTTTTCAATGTGACCTTCACAGAGGTCATTACCTCTCCTTATGAGAACATTTATTCTTATTTAACTTGGAGAGAGCTGACATGGTAAAACAGAAGAGAAGTTTAAGAGTCTGATTTCTCAGTTTCTTCTGCTTAACCAGTTTTTCTCCATGATTTATGGGCACTATCCCCGACAGGTAGAGTCAATGGCAGTTTTGCCATTAATTTGAGTGGGTGGGGGAATGTGCCCTATATGTTTTCACTATTTACTATTTAGAATTAATCGACTAGGCACACAGACTTTATCTCATGACACACCTAGATAATGTAGCAGGGTATGAAACTGGACCTTGGTTTGACACTCAGGTGAGTTAATAATGAGGAGCCTCCACAGCTGAGGCTCTGTGACTGGGCACTCTAAGCCTGATTCATCCAGGTTAAGAAAGTCTGAAATGCCATCAAGAAGTGAAAGGATCAGCAGAGTGCCAGTAGCAACTTGTTTGGAAACCAGACTTCTGTGCAGTAGGAACCCGTGTAGGGCTTGGACCTGCGTGTACCAGGATTCAAATCTTATCTTAGTCATGAACTTACTGGGGGGCCTTAGTCTTAGACAAGTCACTGGGTGTTTTCAGATGAGATGCTACCCTGCATGGCCACCCCGAAGCCACGGAGCCAACCACCCTTCTGAAGGTGGAGCAGCCAGATGCACACTCCTGCAAACCTTGGAGCACCCACTCATGCCCACGCACAGAGCACTGCTGGGAAATTCAGAGTGCACCGTGCAGGGCAAGCCAAATAGCTGCATGGCAACAGGTTGCCATGGCCCCTGCCCGTATGAATGGTGGCAGCCAGCCATGCCAGCTAGCAGGTCTGCCACTCATAGGCACTGTGGGCCACATGAACTGGCTGGGATCACCAGGGAACTTGTTCACTTGCAAAGGGACGGTAGTTATATATTACCAAAAATGGAAAACACTATTCACAACTGGAGAAGGGCATTTGGAATCCATCTTCGAGCCTGTAGCTTGGTTCTCAGAGATTTCCACCAATGGCACATAAGGATAATTAGAAAGGTGCTTTACAGTAAGCTGGCAGGACCATATTAGAAATGAGACAATGAGAAATGAGAAAAAGGTCTGGTGCAAGGGGACAGTAGTTGATGTGACAATGAAAAGCTACACAAGACAGTGCAGGCCCAATTCTCTGCCTGCCTCAGGGAGGGCAAATGCAGCCACAACACTTTGACCAGTGGGAAGAGCAGTCCAAACAAGCAGCCCTGCTGCGGGGCAACCAGGCAAGTGGACTCACCACAGGGATTGGCCATTCAAGAGGGGGCCCGTTATCCCAATTTGGGCAACATTAACATGCACTGCATCACTAATCTGCTCTGGTGGACACATTGCGTGCCAGCCAGCTGCTCACCTTGGGGTGGGGCTGGGTGAACATCTGGTGGCTGGTGGCCATTCGATCCAGTGCATCACATGTTAACATTGCCCAAAATCAAATAACGCTGCCGAAGGTGTTTTACCATCTCATGTGGCCTCACCCAATGTGAAGCTGTTTGGACATATTTGTTGGGTGAAGGACAATAGTTTCATAAAGACTGTACTCTCTGACCTGCTTAAGAGCAGTAGACCCAGATGGTGGCTATGTAGGAAGTGAATAGATGATATAATAGGGTGAAGAGGAAGGGACCAAAAGATGCTAAATGAAAATACAATTTTCCAGATCTTGTTCATCTGGAGTCTTCATTCATCCAGGGGCACTGTTTGTCACCCCAGATGAATAAAGCTTTTCAATCAGTTAGTGTCTGCAGGAGGAGGCTGAGAGTATGTGGTTTCACAGGACTAGTGCCCGGGGTTCAAATTCTGACTATTCCTGACTCTGTCACTTACCTACTCTACAGTCTGTAGATATTGCAATATAGATAGCTTGATTAGATTTGCAGGATTTTTTTTTATGATGGCCCTCATTACTGCATCACCATTTGGCAAAAGGTTAATAGATATATTTTTCACTGTAAGTTGTTTACCCTGCTATATTAAGACCATCCATTACTGAGCATTTAGCATTGATAATGTCCTATTTCTGATTATTGGAACAAGAAGGGCATCCACTCATAAATCTTGGTGATGTCTGAAAACTTTGAAAAACTACTGAAAATGGAGAGGTTAATAACTCAATTTTTTTAATGAGCCAGTTCTGAAAAGCTAGAGATAAGAAGAAGAAAAGACACAACAATTAATGAGAAAGAGGAGAGATGTAATGGAGGGATTTTGCCCCAGAGATGCCCATCACCAGTAAAAGACAGGAGAAATATATACGCAGGATAAATTGAGAGACATAAAAAGCAAAAGATCTTATTTGTGCCTCCAGTATTTCTCTTTTTGGCAATGAGTAATAATGTTGAACTAATAGAGCTAGCTGGAGATCTTCGTCTTCATCCTGCTTAATGTTTTCTCTAAGCTGAAATGGGAGAGGGAGAAATTGGAAACCAACATTATACAGACAGATTTGTAGGTCTGGTATAGGAATGGGATATTCAGACAAGAAATGCACA
Organism: Sphenodon punctatus; assembly: GCA_003113815.1. Lineage (NCBI taxonomy): Eukaryota > Metazoa > Chordata > Lepidosauria > Sphenodontia > Sphenodontidae > Sphenodon > Sphenodon punctatus. Next base: position 1,571,787 of record QEPC01007647.1, read on the forward strand.
CTTCTTCCTTTTAGGAGCTGTATCAAGAAAAGCGTGGCTATTTTGATAGTGAGCGTATGGTGTATATAGTGTAGCCACAGAATGAATTTTAAGGAGATGTATAAGGGTTACAGTTCCAACATAAAATTAACCTCATTCTCATCAAGCCTGGGAGAAAATGTTTTCTCTAGCTGCAGAAATCCTTGAATTTTCTAGGGGCTCCTTTAGACAGAACAAAAATTGTGTGTTTGTGGGCACAAACAGATGTGCATCTGTTCTGTCTAAGTATTGTCATGTTTTTCCACCACACATTATTCCCCCCTTTTTGCCCCTCATAAAACACCCAAGCTCGCACTTGGGTGTTTTTTGGACTTGGGTGTCCCCTGCTGCATCTAAGCAGTTGTGATGTGTGTTTACGCAGAAAATGCCCATAACTTCCTGTTTCTGGTCATACAATACTAGCATTTTGTAGAGGGGATGTGATGTTACTCTCTATCCTTTTCAGCTCATCGGTTGTCCTGTGATTCCTTGCGTTTTAAGTCCCCACTCACGCCAAATTCAAAGCTAAACTCAAACTGCTTATTTAATATTTATTGTCTTTGTGACATAGAGAGCAGAAGCCTTTTGGTGTGCTCCCAGACTGAGTGCTTCTGCCCTCCCCCCCCCCAGTGGGGACTCCCTTTCTGTCACTCCTGGAGGGCTGCAAGCACAAATGGCTTGGAGGGAAGACTTTCCCTTGAGAGGGAAGCACAGTCAGCTGGGAGAAAGATCAGCGGGGCTCGCTCTACCAGGACTGCAGGGCTGGGATTTAGTGGAGATGGAGGTAGAAGCGGTTTGGAGGAAAAATATAAACAGGGAATCAGGAGGGACTCCCTTGCATCAGCTGAATCTGCCCTCCCCCAATCAGTACAATCCACTTGCATAGAAAGAGCATATTAATAGGGGCCAGGATGAATTTATAGGGTGTGTGCACACGTCCCCTTCGCCGCTGTAATGGCGGCGACGGGGTATTTGTATAGCCCCCCCCCTCCGGGGGATTTGAGGCACGGAGGGGAGCCGTACCAAATGTGACCACTGGGGTGGTTTGAACTCGAAGAGCCCTGTTGCTGGGCAGGAAAGCCCTGTTGCTGGGCAGAGAGGCAGAGGGGCGTGCGGGAGAAGCACGTAGCCCCGACGTGAACCCGCCCCTTGTAGGCGGGGCGGTTCACGTGCTACCCGCTGAGCGGGATTCATTCGGCGGCGAGACCAGAGCAAGTCAGCCCCACCCACCTCACCTCTTATACTGCGGTCTAAGGACCGGTCGCCGGTAGAGGGGCCAAGGAGGAATTTTGGCGATTAGCCTGATTTAGGATCGCTTGTTTCGCCTCCGAGCAGTGTAGAGTAGGCTTGAATAGGTTAATTTGAAATGATTGGCATATTATAATCTAACTAGCAATGTATCAATAATTTGGAATTTAAATATACGAATAAGTAGGTGGAATAAGGATCATTCATGGAAACAATTGGCATAAGTTGATTTAAGTTAAAATATTGTCGCATTCTGCAGGGGTCCAGTATGCAATTGTAGGTTAAATAGGAATTAGGTAGTATAGAATGAGACATCTCCTTAAGAGATGGGGAAATGAGACCCAGCACGAGGCGGGGCGCAGCACGTGCTGGGGTCATGACCCCAGGAGGGGTGCGTTTGAGGCCCGGAAAGGACATGCGCTGTCCGCCGGGCGGAAACCGCTTACCTCCTGGCTCACGCCCAGAGTTGGGCTTGTTCCCCCATTTCGGCCAGAACCTGGTGTTGTCGTTGGGGATAGCTTATTGAGAACGGCACTGACGCTGGAGGGCACATCCACGCCAGTGACCAAGTTAATAAGGTTGTTGTTATTAGCTAAGCATACTGGACCCAGAATTGCAGGGCAATTTCCCACCGGCCTCTTGAGAATTTGAATAAAGAATGCGGCCAGCAATTAACCAACATATGTCTCCGTGTCTCATTGGGGTGCGCCGACAAGAGGAGTTTGCATGCAAGAAGGAGGAGGGCAAGGCACATAGACCACATTGGGTGTTTTTACACACACATTTCTCCTGCATGTTTACTGTTACATCCTGAACTTTCTGTGTGTCTAAATCCCTCATCCAGATCTTAAACATCCGGGTCTTTGAACTTCTGCATAGACCTTCTCCCAGAACTTTTGTGTGTAAAAAGTTCTCCTGGTAAACTGCGTTGCTCTAGGCAGCTGTGGTCACTTGGTTTCCATGGCAAACCCTCATGTCTACAGCTGTGGCTACTTTAGACTGCCTCAGGGCAGTGTTTGTGTGAAGAATGCATCCAGGAACTGCCTCAGGGCAGTGTGTTTGTGAAAAATGCATCCGGAACTTATTTGTGGACTTGTAAACCCAGAACATTGAAAGACCAGCACTTTAAGGTGTGTGTAAAAATGCCCATTGACAAGGCTAAGGAAATTATGGGGTGTGTGCACAGCCATTACAGTTAACCGCTCAGACAAAATCGGGGGCAAAAATGTTAGCAGTAGCAATTTTTGTGCCAGAAAAGGAAAAAAAAAGAGAGAGACTTTGATTGAAATGCATTGTCAGTCAGAAATGTAAGTATTTTCCAATACCCTTTCCACTGACCCTGGTGCCTGACCCATCAGAGAAGTAGAATAGCTTCATCAAAATTATTTGAGTAATTTTAGTATTTCAGTATTTTGGTTACTTTGTTTTGGCACTAGAAGTGCTATTACACATTTACAGTAGCCAAAACACCAAAACAATAAAAATGAAAGCACCAAAATAATATTACTAAAGTAACTAAATAGAGTGTATGTGAATATCCATTTCAGATGCAGATTAGGGCTGAAAATTAAACTCAATTTTTTCTCAGTTCTTGATGAGAATCAAGGTTCTTTGCTAGCTTTTAGCAAGATTTGATCATCAAGCCCCCCCTCCCCCCGGTTCTCAACACTTTCCCAGTTGACATTTTTTTCTTGATTTGCTTACTGGAGCCATGAGTATACCACGCATCATCCTGAGTGTTGCATGCTTACTGACGGACCGTCTCGCATACCGTCTGAGATTACAGCTCTTAATATTTAAATTATAAGTTCCAATCTTATGTGGTCAAAGGAACTTCTGATTGGAGGGGACAACAGAGGCCAACTGGAGATTGGAGGAGAACCACATTGGCAAATCAACCTTATGGGGACATTTCTGATTGGTTGGCAGGGCAAGTTGCAGGAGAATCTGACATCTCACAAAAAAACCAATAATACTAATGCGGAAAATAGATTCCCTTTTCCAAAATGTCCATGATGATGCGGCACCATTTTGGAAGAGGGCTGCACATGTGCAGAACAGATGTAGTGGCCATTTTGTGTATGTGCAGTGGCTTTTCTCTTTTCAGATGAGATCTTGTCGAGGTCTTGCACTGTTATCGAGATCATATCAAGATCTTGATAAGGTTGAGAGAAGAAAAAAAAAAGATTCTCATTTCAGCCCTACTCAGCTATTGAGATAACTACTTGAAAATAATAATATGACATTTTGACCATGGCCATTGACATGGTTGCACCCAGGCATCCACTCCCACCACTTTGTCAGCACAGGTTTCCCTTTTATATGGAGGACCTGAGGTGGCTGAAGTGGGCGGGTAGGTTGTTAGAGTGCAGCTGGTGCTTGACTCACGCTGAAGCTGACTGATTGCAGTATAGATTGTTTTTGAAGGACTTTGCCATGACTGTAATCGTGGTGAAGAAAGCTATCTTCTTCAGTATCATAACATCTGTAAAGTCGTGTCCAGCGGAGCTGTTCCGCATGGTGAGGGGCCTGGTTAACCTGGTCTGTCTTCACCAAGAAATGGAGTCATCCATAGCCTGGTGTGAATTACTTTGCAGACAAAATTCCTCATATTCATCATGACTTGGGCTCTGCCATTTCAACTGCAGAGTCAGAGTTTGGGGTTACAGAATCTCAGTCTTGTGCTGTTTATTTGGATCGGTTTCAATTGGAGGCACCCACCGATGCAGAAGAGGTGCTTGGGGCGATGGAGCAACCAGATGTGAATTAGACCCTTGGCCATCCTGGCTGGTGAAAAACAGCTATGAGACACTGGGGTCACTGTTGCGTGGTGTGCTCAACACCTCCCTTCGGGAGGGCAGGGTGTCTGTCACCACACGTAAAACTGAGGTGGTCCAACCTCTGCTTAAAAAACCATCTTGGGATGCTGAATCCAGCTGTCAGCCTGTCTCTAACCTTCCCTTTTTAGGGAAGGTTATTGAACAGGTATTTGCCTGTCAGCTCCAGGATGCTATCAGATTCTTGGATCTATTTCATTCAGGTTTTCATCCTGGGTGTCACGGCCAGGCCTTGAACCCCTGGCCTTGGGGCTTCAGGGAGGTGCTCTCTGCAGCCTGAGCTATTTGCAATATGTTGCAGGGGGCGGTTCTCCCTGTTTGTGGCATCCTCCCTCCCTCCCTCTCTCTCTCTCTCTTGCCTTGCTCACTGTGTACACCTAGTGGTGGGCGTGGCCACACCTGCCATGGTCTGATTGGCTCTGTGGAGTATTTAGGACTGCTGAGGGTGGTGGCAGCTTCGAGTCACTTCCCCTTAGACTTGTCCTTGGCCCACTCACTTTGTTCTGTCTCTAGATGCACCTTGTTGCCCTTTGTCTTTGTTGGGAGTAGTGTTTGGTGGTGGTGAGTTCTGTGTACGGTTTCCCCCTCACACCCTGCCTTGTCTTCAGGTTAGTCGGTCTGTCTCCTTGTTGTTCCCTCAATGTCCTACTGTAAGTAATCCCTATTGTTTGCTGTATATGTCTTCCTGTTCCTTCCTAGTTTCTGTGTAGTCTGGTGTCTCTGTGTCTAGTTGTCTCTGCATTCTACTTCTCCTTATTCTTGTCCCTCGCTCCCAGGGCTCCCTTGCCTTGGCTTTGGTCCCCCCTCTTTGCTCCCAGGGCTCACTGGCCTTGGTCCCCCCTCTTTGCTCCCTTGCCTTGGCTCCCTCGCCTTGTTCCTCCTCTCCTTGCTGCCTTGGCTCCCTCGCCTTGTTCCTCCTCTCCTTGCTCCCAGGGCTCCCTCGCCTTGGTTCCTCCTCTCCTTGCTCCCAGGGCTCCCTCGCCTTGGTTCCTCCCCTCCTTGCTCCCAGGGCTCCCTCGCCTTGGTTCCTCCCCTCCTTGCTCCCAGGGCTCCCTCGCCTTGGTTCCTCCCCTCCTTGCTCCTGGGGGCCCCTGTGCTTCAGGTTTCCCTTGCTCCCTAGTTTTGGTTTCTCAATCCCTAGTTTTTGCCCCTTGCTCCCTAATCTCAGTTTCTTGCTCCCTAGTCTTGTCCCCTTGTCTCCCTAGCCTTGGTTTCTCGGTCCCTAATCTTGGTCCCTCGCTCCCTTTCCCCTGTTCCTTACCCCTGACCCCTTGCTCCCCTGCCTTGTTCTTTACCCCATATCCCTCGTTCCCTTTCCCCTGGTTCAGTGTTCCTTACCCCTGATCCCTCGCTCCCCTGCCTCTGGTTTCTTGAACCCTGCCTCTAGTTCCTTGATCCCTCACTTCTGGATTCCCTGTTCCTTGACCTCAATGATGAGCCGTAGGCGTTCTTAGACCAGCAGTGCTGGGATCCATGCTGAACACCCTAGCTCCTTGGTATTGGAGAGCGGCTGAGAGGTTTCCCCGTGTGTACTAAGGGACATCCCAGATTCCCTACACCTCATTCCCCCTCCTGTCTACCCACTCCCCCTCCCCTGGCTGCGCCCCCGGAGCCTGACACTGGGCATGGCACAGAGACTGTGCTTGTGGCTTTGATTGATGATCTGCACCTTGAGTTGGGCAAGAGGAATTCTACAAGGGGATGTACACAGTAACTCCATTTCATTTTTTTATTAATTTCAGTTTCATTATTAAAATGTCACTCATTTTTGTTATATTTCGTTGTTCTTTGTTTCATTTTTGTTTTTACTTTTGTTTTTTATTTCTATTGGTTTCAATGTAAAACACTTCTTCAGCTGTAACATTTTTATTTCTTATGTGATTTGTATGATGATTGGCAAGATTTTACCCCCAATTGAGGGGATTGTGTGCCAAATTCCAGGATAGTTAGATAAAGGGATATAATTTTATAAGCAGCTGAATTTTTTTATTTTTCAAAATTCTGTGTACACATTCATGGATATAACAACTTTGTATCCAATCTGATTTAAATAAAGCTTCTCATACCCCTCCCCAAGGGTACTATCTCTGCCAAACTTCATAAGTATTGCATAAAAGGTCCCAAAGTTATAAGTGATTTACTTGTAAATGCATTTCTGGCTGTAACATCTTTGTATTCCAGTCTGTTTACATGAAATTTGGAAGAAATGTATTTCGGAACTTCAGGATCATCTCTTCCAAAGATCTGATAAAGGGTCCCAATTTTATAAGCCTGCACAGCATATGCAGAGAATGAGCCTATGCCAGGGATTCTTCTATGTGTCACTGTGGTATAAGATCTGTTTGTGTCTTCAAGAGGGAAACGTCAATTGCTTATAGAATTTGGACCCATTATCAGATTTTACTTCAGTTTGGCAGAGATGATCCTGAAGGTCTGTGATACACTCCTTCCAACTTTCATGTAAAATGGATAGACAAAAAAAGCTATAGCCAGTAATGCATTTACAAGTAAATTGCTTATAACGTAATAACCTTTCATCCAATCCTTATGACATTTCACAGATGTAGTAAACTTGGGAGGGATATAACTTTGCCAAGTTTCATTCCAATCAGATTGGAGACAAAGATGATAGTCAAGAATGTATATGCAGATTTTTGTAAAATAAAGAATTTCATCTACTTATAAAATTGTATCCCTAATCTCTCTGAAATTTGGCACACAGCATGCCCTCCATTGGGAGTATAAACTGTCAGGTTTCACTAACATCGAATGTAAAACAAAAAAGTTAAAGTTGAAAATTTGTTTTTCAGATTTTTCTGATTAATTCATAATAACAAAACAATTTTTTTGTTTATTCGTTATGTTCTTTCATTTGAAAACAAAATATGAAAAATCCATATTTTGTTCTCTTTATTATAATAACAAAAACAAAATTCTACCTTGATTTTATTAGCTCTTTCAGTGGCCTTTGATTCAGTTGAACATGAGGTGTTGTTGACACGACTGTGGAACCTGGCAGGGGTGTGCGGGACTGCTCTTGAGTTGTTCCGTTCTTTCCTGTTGGGGAGGTCCCAGCAGGTGGTGCTGGGCAATTGCTCATCTTCTCTTCAGGACCTCTCCTGTGGCGTCCTGCAGGGTCCTATTCTGTCTCGCCTCTTGTTGAATGTGTATCTGAGGCCAATGGGTGAGGTTATTTGGAAATTTGGGGTGAGGTGTCATCAATGTGCTGATGATACCCAGCTCTATGTCTCTTTTTCATTTGACTGAGGTCCCGCAATCTCGATTTTTAACTGATGCCTGGCTGCGGTCAGGACCTGAATGAGGGTGAGCTGAATGAAGCTGAATCCACACAAGACTGAAGTGATAATGGTTGGCCGGTCCTATGACTTGGAGGGGGTTGGGACACCTGTCATTTATGGGGTCCTGATCCCTCTGGTCGATCAGGTTTGCAGCCTTGGAGTGCTTCTGGATCCCTCAATTGCACCTGAACTGTCAAGTTGTGGTGGTGGCCAGGAGCACTTTTCACCAATTTGATCTGGTGAGAAGGCTACATACGTTTCTTTCAGACTCAGATCTGGCCACTGTCATCCATGCTTTCGTCACCTCAAGGCTAGATTATTGCAATGTGCTTTACGTGGCTCTGCCCTTGATGACTGTTTGGAGACTGCAGCTTGTGCAGAATGCGGTGACTCAGCTCCTTTCAGGGATGAGTCGCCGGGAGCACATTACACCTGTGCTCTGAAATCTGCACTGGCTGCCTATAGCATTCCAGGGAACAATTCAAGGTGCTGGTTTTGACTTTTAAAGCCCTAAATGGTCTGGGCCCCATATATCTAAGAGACGACCTGTCCTACCATGGTCCATCGTGACCCCTACTGTCAGCTGGGGTTGCCTTCTTGTAGGTTCCATCTATTACCCTTGTCTGTAGGATGGGGGTGTGCAGGAAGGCATTCTCAGTTGCTGGCCTGGTTTTATGGAATTCCTTCCCAGGGAGGCTTGCTTGAGCCCGGTTCTGAGTGTCTTTCAAATGCAGTGTAAAACTTTTTTATTAGGAGAGCAGTTGTCAGGCAGGGATGAGGGTTGGTTGGGTTATTTGGTAGGGTTGTGGGGAGGGTGTAATTTTGAGGAGTGGAAGCAAGTGTTTTGTTTTATGACTTTTGATTGTTGATTCATTATTGTAAACTGCACTGAACCCTAGTGGGAAGGGCAGTGTATAAATTTGAAACAAACGAACAAACATAATATTCACGTATACAAAATCCACTATTAATTTCACCTCTCTCCTGTATATTTCAGGCTGCCCAACCTCAAGCTGCCACCTACACGCAAACACCAACCCTAAATTAGGCAAAAAATAAAATAGAATCAATTTTAAAAAACTAAATTAGAGTGAAAGGGGAGTTTTGTTTTACAATAAAGTCTGCTAAACTGAAGCCTTGTGGAGTCTTTACTCACTGGGCATTTTTAGACACATGTTAATGTTCTGGATTTTTCAATCTTCTAGTTTACAAGTCCACAAGTAAGTTCTGGATTTATTTTTCACACTCACACTCACACTCACACTCACACTCTCTCTGCCCTGAAGCAGTTCCTGGGTGCATTCTTCACACAAACACTGCCCTGAGGCAGCCTAAAGTAGCCGCAGCTGTAGACGTGACAGGCTGCTATGGACACCAAGTGACCACAGCTGCCTGGAGCAAAAGAGTTTACCAGGAGAACTTTTTACACACAAAAGTTCTGGGAGAGGTTCTATGGAGAAGTTCAAAGATCTGGATGTTTAAGATCTGGGTGAGTGATTCAGACACACAGAAAGTTCAGGATGTAACAGCAAACATCCAGAAGAAATGTGTGTGTAAAAACACCCACTGTCTTTAGTTGCATTAGAAACAGTACAGTTGCTTAGCTATTCCCAGCTGCAGCTTGGGCTTTTATCAGCAGCAGTGCAAGTGCATCTGGCACTCCCCCTTACTAGGGACTGAATTCAGCCTGCATTACCAGCAGATGGTGAATCGCTCCATCAGTTTTGTTTCCATTACCAGCCGTCTTTGATTTACTTTTGTATCGCTATTTAGTCTTTATTGCTTCGACTCTGCAACAGCAGAGTGTTGTTACACTCTCAGCCACAGCTATTTATACATTGTGTATCGATCTCCTCTTTCGATGTTTGGGCTCTTCCACCTGCTCAAGAAAAGCAATGCATTGAAAAAGGAAAATGAAAAAAAACAAAGTCATTCTAGCAGTGTGGCAGACTCTTTGTCTCCATTGTTTCTGGCCATGCCTACCTTTATGCATCAGATCACTCCTACATTGTCCTTGCTGTCTTGGTGTATCCAGGACAAGGAGAGGTGAGTCAAGGGCAAAGACAGGGCCTGGTAGAATGCATAATGTTCTAGCTACTTCAGAGGCAAGGTGGGCTTATAGGGAACCATGCAAGACCCTGTCTGCACAAAATGCTGATCTCGTAGTGCCTCCTTATCACACAAAGAGTTTGTGAGGGTATGTGCTTTAGCTAGTGATTGCAACCCCCAATGGCCCTTTAGGGTAGCATGTGTTTATGTATCACAAAAAAATGTGTGAGTATGGAGTTTTGAGTAAGAAGTGCTCCAGCCACTCCTAGGACATCCCAGAATCCCTCACAGCCACAGTGCAGTAAGGGAAAATTGGCCACAGACAGAGCAGGAAGTTCAGATTCAAGATTCATGGGATATGCTCCTCCCATAAGATGTTTGTTTTATTTATTTATTTAAATTTTGGTGCTGCCCTTCCCAGAGGCTCAGGGTCACTTACAAATCATAAAAATATTAAAATACAAAAAGTCTAACCCCCCCAACCCTACTACAACCTCTCACAAACCCACCCAATACCACCATCCCATTCCAGAACCCCCAAACCATCCCAAACTCCAATTTATCCCCATCCACCAAATGCCTTTTCAAATAGAAAAGTTTTACACTGCCTCTAGAAGATGCTTGGGCTCAGGCTCAAATGAACCTCTGGGGAAGGGAGTTCCAAAGAATTGGGGCAGCAACCGAGAAGACCTCCCTGCGAGCCCTTGTTGTACAAACAAGATAGACCAACGGTACCCACAGGGAGGCATTCCTGGCCAATCACTGGAGCTGCAGCAGAGAATGGAAGGACAGAAGGTCCTTTGGATATGTGGGGCCCAGACCATTTAGGCCTTTAAAGGTCAAAACCAGAACCTTGAATTGTGGCTGGAAAACTATAGGGAGCTTGTGCAGACTTCGGAGCACTGGTGTGATGTGCTCTAGGCGCCTTGCTCCTGAAAGGATGTGAGCTGCTGCATTCTGCACCAACTGCAGCTTCTGAACAGTCATTGCAATAATCTAGCCTCCAGGTGATGAAAGCATGGATGATGGTGGTCAAATCCAAATCAGAAAGAAAAGGCTGCAGCCTTTTGACCAGATGGAGTGGTGAAAAGCGTTTCTGGCCAGTGGCCACCACCGCAACCTGACAGTCCAGGTGCATCAGGGGATCCAGAAGCACACCAAGTGTGAGAATCTGGTGGACCAGACAAGGCCATACTTCATCAATAAGAGGAGTTCCAAATCCCTCCAGGTCACACAGGCAGCCAACAATCATCACCTCAGCCTTGGCTGGATTTAGCTTCAATCGGCTCACCCTTCTCCAGTCCCCAACAGCAGCCAGACATTGAGTAAGCACCGAGACTGCAAGGCCTGGGTCAGATAAAAAGAAAGGTAGAGTTGAGTGTCATCAGCATAATGATGGCACCTCCCCCCAAACCTCAGAATGACCTCACCCAATGGTCTCATATACATGTTGAACAAGAGGGGAGACAGAATAGAACCCTGTGGGACTGCACAGTGGAGGTCCCAAGAGGACTATGAGCAATGGCCCATGACCGCTTTCTGGGATCTCGCTGACAGGAAGGAAGGAAACTACTCAAGAGCAGTCCCACATACTCCCACCAGCTCCCGCAATCATGTCAATATCTTATGAACAACTGCCAAAAGATCTAAGATCAACAGGGTAGAATTTCCCTTGTCAATCTCAAATTGCAGGTCATTCTGTGGTAAACATGTGATACTTTATCCTTGGGTAAAAACATTTACTTGCTGGGATTGTGGGATACTTTCTCCAGGTGCAAATAACCACAGTGTGTGCATTTCAAGTGAAATTGCCTAGACTATTTCCTAGAAGAGGCTCATAGCAAGTTCAGTGTAAACTAGTGCCACCAAAGTGAGCAAAGTACCGAAATAAATAAATAAATAAATACCTTCAGTTTAAGAGAGTAGTTAAGGCCCTTACAAATTCAATCATACTCCAAAAAGCATGAAAATTGTAAGCTTAGGTTCCCGCCTTAACTTCTGTGCCATGTAAGCAGTAAAGACATTGTACAGTATCACATATTGTGCTCGCTTACAACTTAGACCCCATGCACCCACATTTTGCCTTGGTCATTCAGCCCCAATTCTCTTCCTCTGTAGGTTGGGGTTGGAGCAACACTGAGGCTGGAAAACAGCTATATAAATGTTTAATAAGAATTTAAAGTTGGCTACATACTGAAATTAATAACATGGAAGGTCCATTGGAAGGAATGGAGACAACAGCAATACCAATTTGGAAATAAATCCTATTGTCATTCACAGATACCATTAAGTGGCTGTGGAAGAATACAACGGAGTGACTAGATTGGGTGGAATGACAAGGAGGAACAGGGGTAGGGTGCAGCAGCAAGGAAGTGGTAGAATGACAGGAAGAATGCCATGAACAAACAGGTAGAATGACAAGGTTCTGAGTGAAATAAGTGATTCAGAAGAGTGATAGGATTCTATGGGGAGTACTCCTGTAATTCCACCCAGTTCCCATAGCTGTTTCCCTGTCATTGCACACCCTTTTGCCTCCCTCTCTGTTATTCCACCTTTTTTACTGTTTCTTTTTGTCATTAGTTACTAGGGGCGGGAAACCGGTAAAATCCGGTATCCGATAATGCCGGTACCGGGCGTACCGGCATTATCGGATTCGACTCGGTAATCCGGTCCGGGGTACCGGATTCCGGGTACCGGATTTTTTTATATTGCAGCCATTTAAAAATGGCTGCAATGTAAAAACTTAAAGCCCCAAGTTAAAAAAAACAAACCCTCCCCGAGTCCAGGCTGCGTGGGTGGAAGCGGGGACACCCCCCACCCACCCTGCCCAGCCTGGATTTTTGTTTAAAAACAGACTCAGAGGCGAGCCCACCCCCCAGCACCAGCGGCCACGGCGTCCCCGCAGCCGCCGGTAAGTATGACCTGATCCCTGGGGGGGGTGTTTAACACCCCCCCACCCCCCAGGGATCACCCCTACTAAAGTGCATAGCTTGCTTACCTTGCGGAGCTCCAGGTGCGGCGGCGGCGGGCGGTCCGGAGGCCTCAGCGCCGGCTGTGGCTGCTGGCGTCAGAGA
>QEPC01007647.1:1585127-1628292 GCA_003113815.1 Sphenodon punctatus
ATTTATTTCATTGATTTCAATGGGGACACAGCGCCCCATTGAAATCAATGAAATAAATCCGGTACCGGTATACCGGATTTAATCCGGGAATCCGGTTTTTACAGAACCGGTAACCGGTAAATCCGGTAGCCGGTAATGGGCCTGGGGTCCCACCTCTATTAGTTACACACACACACACATACACATACACACACCCTCTCTCTAGTTCTCTATCAGAGATAAAGCTAATTGTATTTCCCAAGAGTCTTAGTTTCTCTGTATGAGGAGTGGGAGTTAGTGGATTAGAGGGGGGGGCTTGGCTTCTCTCCAAATATACAGCCCTCCAAACACCTCTCTGCCCTGTGCCGATACATAAACTTCTCCCATAGTCTTCAACCTTGAACCCAAATGAAAGGTTATAGGGAAAGGAAGAGGTGAGGGGGCAGCAAGCTCCCCTCTCACCCCCTCCTGTCCCCATCTTCAGTGTTGCCCCAAAACTGCAAAGAAAGAGAAGTGGCAGTGAAAGACCAAGGCATGGTGTGGGTACATGGAGCTAAGTTGCAAGCAAACACGATATGTGAGACTGTATAATGTCTTTGTTGCTTATATAGCATGGAAGTTAAGGCGGGAGTCTTAACTTATAATTCCCATACATTTTGGAGCATGATTGAATTTGTAAGGGCCTTAATTTCTCTCTTAAATGGAAGGTTTTTGAATATATAATTTTCCTGCTTTTTGAATTGGGAATACACAAAGTGACACTCCCCCCACTATACTTCCCTGCCCCCTCTATGGCTTCAAATGACTCCCTTACCCTACCCTGGCTCCATGCACCTCCTCACTCCAAGTGACCCCCATGCCAGCTCCCCAATCACCCCATGCCAAGGAACCCCCTGCACCAGCTCCTCAGCGTTCCCCATGTCAAGTGACCCCCGCACCAACTCCACAGCCTTCCACTACAAGTGAAGTGGAAGGCTGAACAAGCGTCCTGCACTAACTGCTGCCTCTAGCAGCAGGAGCAGTATTCCTGCTAGGGGGCAAGAACAGCAGCAGGAGCCTTGCCAGCAGTGTCAGTCCACCATGGAGGAACTGAGGTGGGGGCAGCTGCCAAGGCCATCAGCAGCTGGAGGGCAGCGTGGCTTTCAAGAGAAAGTCGGGCGTCTGTTGGGCAAAATGATTGCGCTGGATGGGCAACCCTTCTCCATTGAAGAGGACATGGGTTTCAAGTGGCTGATTGGGTTCCTGATTCCCCAGTTTAAGCTGCCGTCCTGCACCACCCTGAGTCAGAATGTGGTGTCAGAGCTGTACAGGGCTTTGAAGGAGCGGGTGAGGGAGCAGCTGGCAGGGGCTGTGGGTGCCACCATACACTTCACCACAGACCTGTGGTCCAGTAGAAATGTGCAGCATGCATACCTGGCGGTGACAGCGCACTGGTGGCAGGATCTGGAGGCAGCTTTGGGGAGTGGCAGGAGGGGTCCCAAAGCAGAGTATAGGTGGGCCCTTGTTCAGGCACAAGTAATGGACAACCCCCACACTGCTAGGAACATCAAGGCAGCCCTGACTGCCATGGTGAGGGAGTGGGTCAAGCCAGGGGCGCCCTTCACCAAGGGGTGTGTGTTGACGGACCACACAGCCAATATACTGAAGGCAGTCCATGATGGGGGCTTCACCAGCTTCCCTTGCGCTGCACACACCTTTCACCTGGTGGTCAGGGATGCTCTGGGCTTGGGGGAGAAGGGGATTGGGGCAGGCACCCTTAGTTCCCTGATCGAGTGGGGGAGGAAGCTGTTTGGGTTCTTTAACTGGAGCATGAAGGGCAGCGAGCTCCTCCGGGAGAAGCAGGTCGAGCAAGGCTCCCCAGTGCACCAGCTCGTCCAGGATGTCTCCACACAGTGGAATTCCACCTTCCTGATGCTTGAGCGGCTTCTTGAGGAGAAAGTCGCCCTGCATCAAGTTCATCTGGTGACAGACAGCAGAGCACCTCAAAGGTATGATGGGGTGGAATGGGAGATCCTGTCTCACACGGTCTTTGTGTTGAGACCATTCCTGGCCATGACGGAGACTGTGAGCAGCTCCTCCACCACCCTCAGCCAGGTGACCCCTCTGGTCCAAAATCTCCATGAATCTTCCAGAATCTTCACTAGCTGGAAGATTTGGACTGTTCCTAAAGAGGCAAGCACAGAGGCTAGATGAGATTCTTGGGGGGCAGGATTGTGGCCCTCAGGGCAGGAAGTTGGCCAATGAGGCGCCTGACTTGGCGCGGAAGCTGAAGGCAGGGCTGGAGGTGTGTTTTGACAAGCTCCTGTGGCGGAAGGAATATGTCCTGGCAACAATTCTGGACCCCAGGGTCAAGGGCAGCTTGGCATGCCAGACATCACTCTATGACCACTGGAAGGGTGGGCTGGTGGGTAGGGTCTGGAAAGCAGAGCGGACTATGCAGCAGGATGCCCCTGGGGATGCTGGGAGTGGGAGCAGCCACCCCTTTCAGCCAGCTGGGTCTGTCCCTGCCCCCAGCCCTAGCAGTAGCAGCACCAGCAGCACCCCTATTGGCATCAGCAGCAGAAGCAGCTCGGCCTATGTGCAGGCCACTCTGGAGAGCATGGGGTCCTCCACAATAGGGCAAGCAGCGTGGCTGAGGGCACTGGTGGAGGTGGTGCCCCAGAAAAGCTACGAGAGGGAGTACGATGGTGCCTCAGCAGCCGTGGAGACCTACCCGGAGGAGGAGTCATGCATTGATCCCAGCAGCGATCCCTTGGCCTACTGGGCCGGCAAGGCCAACATGTATCCAGCCCTGTCGAAATTGGCCAAGGGTATCCTGTCCTGCCCACCAACCAGTGTCCCCAGCAAGTGAGTGTTCTCCATGGAGGGGGACATTTGCTCCCCACACCACTTGAGACTGGGGGCCAAGTTGGTGGCGCAGTTGTTGTTCACCAAGGTGAACCTTCTGCTGCTGGGATTCCCCGAGCTGCCCCTGGATAAGGATTGATGGTGCAGTGGCACACGCCATCCCATGCCAGGGGCAGTCTTGGGATGGGGCTCCTCCTCCTCCATCTGGGCTAGGGCTACTGCTCCTGTGCTGCTGAGGTGCTGTCCCTCCCTCCCAATGCCTGCCGCCCGCTCTCTCTCTCTCTCATACTACACAGTCTCGGCCCCTCATACCTTAGGGACCACCTCACCCTTTGCGCCCCAGACCGGCTCCTGCGGTCCACCGGGGGTGCCTTCCTGGAGGTCCCCCGTGTTAAGCGGGGGGCCACGATGGAGAGGGCATTCTTGGTAGTGTGCCCGTGGCTGTGGAACTCCCTTCCGGAGGAAGCTCGCCTGGCCCCTAGCCTATCAAAATTCCGGCGAAACTGTAAGACCTGGCTGTTCGCCCAGGCCTTTGGGAGGGAGGGTGAGTAGGGTGGGTTTTAATTCCCCCAACTACTTTTGGACTTTTAGTGTTTTGTTTTGCCCTGTATATTAATTATGTATAATGTTTATGGTTTTTAAAAATTTTACATTGTTTTAAAGATTGTTGGAAGCTGCCCCGAGCTGCGTGCAGGAGGGGTGGGGTAGAAGTTTTATAAATAAATAAAATAAATAAATAAATACTAGGCTTAACTGACTGACCACATGATGCATGGTGGCATTTTGGGAAACAAACTGTAAGTCTGCCAGCTGGCTCCTGGCTAGACAATCTCAGCCCGCCAATCTGACTGGCTCTCTCTCTCTCTCTCTTGCACGCACACTGCACAGTCTTCACCAGCCTATCTGAATGCCCTGCCAAGGTCCCAGCCTGCCTTCACTACTGCCTCTCATGCCACGCTTCTTGTCTGCACACCCAGGTTGCCTAGCTCAAAGCCTGCCTCAGCCCGCCTATCTACCTCTCATGCCAAGGTGCCTGTCTGACTGCCCTGCCAACCCTGGGTGATGTGCCCCACTTGCCTGGTAATCCCACTGCTGCTGTCTGCTGGTCCATGGGTGCTCTGCTCTGGCAAATCCAAATGTGCCCATCACGCAATCTTACTGCTGCCATCTGCTGCTGTATGGGAGCTCTTCCCTGGCAAAACCTACCATCCTGGCTTGGCTCCATGGGTGCAGCGCACAGGCAAATCCTACCAATGCTGTCTCTGCTGTCCCCCAGGTTCTGTGCCTGGGCAATCCAATGTCTGCTCCTGCTGCCAATTCTGCCTCTGGGCAATCCAATGTCTGCTTCTGCTGTCAATGCTGCCTCTGCTGTGCCACTGCATCCAGAAGCTGCCACTCTAGCTCTAGAACCCACCCTCTGAGTTATGGGGACGTCATTCTGCTCAAATAGAGTCGTCATTCAACAGCAGCAAGNGAAGCTGTTTGGGTTCTTTAACTGGAGCATGAAGGGCAGCGAGCTCCTCCGGGAGAAGCAGGTCGAGCAAGGCTCCCCAGTGCACCAGCTCGTCCAGGATGTCTCCACACAGTGGAATTCCACCTTCCTGATGCTTGAGCGGCTTCTTGAGGAGAAAGTCGCCCTGCATCAAGTTCATCTGGTGACAGACAGCAGAGCACCTCAAAGGTATGATGGGGTGGAATGGGAGATCCTGTCTCACACGGTCTTTGTGTTGAGACCATTCCTGGCCATGACGGAGACTGTGAGCAGCTCCTCCACCACCCTCAGCCAGGTGACCCCTCTGGTCCAAAATCTCCATGAATCTTCCAGAATCTTCACTAGCTGGAAGATTTGGACTGTTCCTAAAGAGGCAAGCACAGAGGCTAGATGAGATTCTTGGGGGGCAGGATTGTGGCCCTCAGGGCAGGAAGTTGGCCAATGAGGCGCCTGACTTGGCGCGGAAGCTGAAGGCAGGGCTGGAGGTGTGTTTTGACAAGCTCCTGTGGCGGAAGGAATATGTCCTGGCAACAATTCTGGACCCCAGGGTCAAGGGCAGCTTGGCATGCCAGACATCACTCTATGACCACTGGAAGGGTGGGCTGGTGGGTAGGGTCTGGAAAGCAGAGCGGACTATGCAGCAGGATGCCCCTGGGGATGCTGGGAGTGGGAGCAGCCACCCCTTTCAGCCAGCTGGGTCTGTCCCTGCCCCCAGCCCTAGCAGTAGCAGCACCAGCAGCACCCCTATTGGCATCAGCAGCAGAAGCAGCTCGGCCTATGTGCAGGCCACTCTGGAGAGCATGGGGTCCTCCACAATAGGGCAAGCAGCGTGGCTGAGGGCACTGGTGGAGGTGGTGCCCCAGAAAAGCTACGAGAGGGAGTACGATGGTGCCTCAGCAGCCGTGGAGACCTACCCGGAGGAGGAGTCATGCATTGATCCCAGCAGCGATCCCTTGGCCTACTGGGCCGGCAAGGCCAACATGTATCCAGCCCTGTCGAAATTGGCCAAGGGTATCCTGTCCTGCCCACCAACCAGTGTCCCCAGCAAGTGAGTGTTCTCCATGGAGGGGGACATTTGCTCCCCACACCACTTGAGACTGGGGGCCAAGTTGGTGGCGCAGTTGTTGTTCACCAAGGTGAACCTTCTGCTGCTGGGATTCCCCGAGCTGCCCCTGGATAAGGATTGATGGTGCAGTGGCACACGCCATCCCATGCCAGGGGCAGTCTTGGGATGGGGCTCCTCCTCCTCCATCTGGGCTAGGGCTACTGCTCCTGTGCTGCTGAGGTGCTGTCCCTCCCTCCCAATGCCTGCCGCCCGCTCTCTCTCTCTCTCATACTACACAGTCTCGGCCCCTCATACCTTAGGGACCACCTCACCCTTTGCGCCCCAGACCGGCTCCTGCGGTCCACCGGGGGTGCCTTCCTGGAGGTCCCCCGTGTTAAGCGGGGGGCCACGATGGAGAGGGCATTCTTGGTAGTGTGCCCGTGGCTGTGGAACTCCCTTCCGGAGGAAGCTCGCCTGGCCCCTAGCCTATCAAAATTCCGGCGAAACTGTAAGACCTGGCTGTTCGCCCAGGCCTTTGGGAGGGAGGGTGAGTAGGGTGGGTTTTAATTCCCCCAACTACTTTTGGACTTTTAGTGTTTTGTTTTGCCCTGTATATTAATTATGTATAATGTTTATGGTTTTTAAAAATTTTACATTGTTTTAAAGATTGTTGGAAGCTGCCCCGAGCTGCGTGCAGGAGGGGTGGGGTAGAAGTTTTATAAATAAATAAAATAAATAAATAAATACTAGGCTTAACTGACTGACCACATGATGCATGGTGGCATTTTGGGAAACAAACTGTAAGTCTGCCAGCTGGCTCCTGGCTAGACAATCTCAGCCCGCCAATCTGACTGGCTCTCTCTCTCTCTCTCTTGCACGCACACTGCACAGTCTTCACCAGCCTATCTGAATGCCCTGCCAAGGTCCCAGCCTGCCTTCACTACTGCCTCTCATGCCACGCTTCTTGTCTGCACACCCAGGTTGCCTAGCTCAAAGCCTGCCTCAGCCCGCCTATCTACCTCTCATGCCAAGGTGCCTGTCTGACTGCCCTGCCAACCCTGGGTGATGTGCCCCACTTGCCTGGTAATCCCACTGCTGCTGTCTGCTGGTCCATGGGTGCTCTGCTCTGGCAAATCCAAATGTGCCCATCACGCAATCTTACTGCTGCCATCTGCTGCTGTATGGGAGCTCTTCCCTGGCAAAACCTACCATCCTGGCTTGGCTCCATGGGTGCAGCGCACAGGCAAATCCTACCAATGCTGTCTCTGCTGTCCCCCAGGTTCTGTGCCTGGGCAATCCAATGTCTGCTCCTGCTGCCAATTCTGCCTCTGGGCAATCCAATGTCTGCTTCTGCTGTCAATGCTGCCTCTGCTGTGCCACTGCATCCAGAAGCTGCCACTCTAGCTCTAGAACCCACCCTCTGAGTTATGGGGACGTCATTCTGCTCAAATAGAGTCGTCATTCAACAGCAGCAAGAAACAGCCACCCCAGCTCGGGGACCAAATGTAAGGGTTCTGGGGCCTATGTTACTTGCAGGGAGGGCTGTGTCCAATATCTAGAAGCTGCCACTCTAGCCCAAGGACCCACCCTCAGGGTTCTTGTGCCCTGTCATTCCGCTCACGGGGCGCTGTCATTCCACCTTTTCTTTATGAGTTAGCAACCTGCTGTTCATGGCAAGAGAGAGAGAGAGAGTCTCCCCACTGCTAGAAGGAGAGATAGACATGATCCCACCTATGCTGTCACCTGCACTATATGGCCAGAGAGGGAGGGAAAGAGAGAGAGAGGCTCCCTGCTAGAATGAGAGAGATGGGGGTTGAGGGGGAGAGGTGTATCCAGCTGAAGCTGTCTGCCACCTGCCAGAACCAGTGAGAGCTCTCATCTGTGCCCACATCCACCAGCAAACCTACCAGAATGAGATAGAAATAACAACACACAACGTATTATATGTGCCTGCCTGCCTGTGTGCGTTCCTGTACCTGCTACCACCTATCGCATGATTGAATGAAGTGTACCCAACCATGCACTAATTCTAGGGACATCATTCAACTCTCATAGGCTGTCATTCCACTGTACCTGAATCAGTCATGCCCGCCCATCCCAGGAACCATCAACAAGGTTCTGGGACCATCATTCCAGTTACTGGGGGCTGACATTCCATTCCACTGCATCCAGAAGCCCGGTTCATGCACACCAGCCTGCCCCCCCCCAGCCTACTCCTCCGCACCCATCCGTGGATGCCCACTGAAGCTGCTGGAAAAAAAGCCCCTCTGACCACCAACACCCACTGCCTTCTGTCAAGGAGCTTGTCTCTCTTTATCTCTGGCACACCCACACAAACACAAGCCCTGCCCCTCCTGGGGGGCTGTCTGCAAGTTGAGACCCTGCTGCTGGCACATCTTGGGGCTAATAATAATACGCTACATGTGCTTCTGCTGTCAGGTAGGGATCGGACAAGCTGTATATACAAGAGATTCTGCCACCTGCCAGAAGCAGCACAAAGGGATAAAATATTGGTTAGGTCAAACAAAGTGAGTAACAACAACAAATAGAACTTTTATAAAAACTTTTCACAACAACAACAACACATTTACAAAACCAAAACCAAATATTTATATATATGAAAAGATAGGAAACTTAACTTATTGGTCTGTGGGCCTGTCCCTCAGAACATGGGGGAAATGTGAAAGGGGTGGATGGGACCTGGGGGGGTGCATCCCACCTTCCTCCATTTGGTACCTCTGCACAAAGGCAAATTGCACGGCCCCTGCCACAGATGCCTGCCACTTGCAGACCGACTGGCAGTGAAGCTCCACATCGTCGATCTCAGTTTGGAGGTACTGGGAATAGGCTTCCACCCTGCATTCCCGTATCTCCAGCACCTGAAAACACTCCACCAGTCGGTCCTTCATAGTCAGGACTTGCATCCGTAGCCCGTCCATATTTTTCTTTTTGCTGGTCCAGGAAGTTCTGGGTTGGCCTGTCTAGTTTGGCCCGAAAAGCCCTTGCCCCTCCTCCTGGGGGGCTGGAGAGTCCTCAGCAGAGCTGGAGGAGGGGGAAGGGCTTTGATGGCATCACTTCTGGTGTGCCTCCCGCCCTTCTTCTGGTGCTGATGCTCCACGCCAGAGTCCTTCCGCCTCAATGTCTTGCCGTGGACTTCCTCCACATGGGTGATGAGCCCCGATGTTGTCCCCTGGCTGGCCCTTTTAAATCTTTTGCCGCATAACTAAAGAACATAAAAAGATAGGAACATAAGAAGTGCCATACTGTGTCAGACCAATGGTCTGTCAAGCCCTGCCTGCATTCTGTCTCCACAAGTGGGTGGGTGGCCAATATCTCTCTGCAGGGGACTTTCTAACAGGTCATAGGGCAATCCATTCCCTGCTGTTTCAGCCCCCATGCCTTACCTTGCAGACGGCAAATCCAGTATGCTTCCACCAGAAATCGGACCTTGCCACTGCCAGACAGCGCCCGCTGTCTGGCAGTGGCACTGGCGACCTCTGCGTCAGTGTCCTGCGTGTGGCACCAGCGCCGGCATCCGATTCCTCCTCACTCTCTCTGAAACAGGAACACATAAACAACACCTAAGTAATATCATGCATTTATGATGATGCCTCTAGTTCTCCCTCCTTGGGGTGCTAGGGATGGCAACGGGAGATGGTGACCCTGGATGGCATGTGCAAATCCAAAAGACCCTGGCTGGCACGTGCAAATCCTGCCCTTCTTTGGGTGCTAGGGATGGCAACTGGAAAGACCCTGGCTGGCACGTGCAAATCCTGCCCTTCTTGGGGTGCTAGGGGATGCTAGGGATGGCAAATGGAGCTGGCCTGTGCAAATCCTGCCTTCTTTGGGGCACTAGGGATGGCAACTAGAAAGACCCTGGCTGGCATGTGGAAATCCAGCCCTTCTTTGGGCACTAGGGATGGCAACTGGCAAGACCCTTGCTGGCACGTGCAAATCCTGCCCTTCTTGTGGTGCTAGAGATGGCAACGGGAGACCCTTGCTAGATGGCTGGCACATGTTTGGATGGGTGCTTCCTTCGGCTTGTGCCTGACTGCTGGAAGAGCCTCCAACAGTACCCTCTCTCTCTGACACAGACATCTGCTGCCACCTGCTGATGCCCACTGTTTGTGCTTGATTGCCCACCACCAACCCTCCCACCCACCCGCATGCCAGTGAGCTTGCTCTAAAGGATAGTATTCTATTCTTCTTGTTCTCAAAGTAAAAATAAAGTTTACAAACCTGGCAGCACCTCCTGTGCCCTCTTCCTCCTCTACTGAGGAGCTGACCTCCACCACTGAAGGTCCAGCGGCAGCAACCTCTTCTTCCTTCTCCACCGGCTCCACCACCTTGGCCTTCCCTCAGGTCCTATTGATCCTCACCTTCTTAATTTTTTCCCCCTTAAACAAACAGCCAAACAAAACAGCCACCCACCAACTCACCAACCAGCCAAACTAACACAGTCAAACCAAGACACAGTCCAACACAGCCAAAACACACCAAACAAAACCAAACTGCCAGTCAGCCACAGCACACATGCTCTCTCTCCACACAAGTTCCGCATGCACTCGATTTTCCAGTTTCCGATGCGATCATGGGACCATGCGATACCTAGACTAAAACCAAAACCAATTTCTGAATGGCCGAACCGAACCGCCACCGAACCAAATGACCGAACCCAAACTTGGTCCCCAGACCGAACGACCGAACCCGACCTCAGCTCCCGAACTGATTGACAGAACGACCGAACTGCAATTTGTTCGCACATCCCTAATCTGTGACCTTTCTGTCAGATCTGTATATTGCACTTACTCGTCAACCACTGAAATCCCTCCTCACTCCACCAAATGGCTTTGAATGTCTCCCAACATGCTTCTCTGCACTTGCCTTTTGCTTTGTGACATTGGGCCTTTTTACAGGGATGGAAGTGGGTGGGGGGATGGGTGTTTTGCTACAGTGGGTGAAGGTGTGTGTGTGTGTGTCCGTTTACACGGACACATGTCCCCGTACACCTGGCCGAACACTGAATGGGGGGGGCATCCTTGTAAAAATGGTCACTGAATGTACTGGTACAATTCAACTAGTCTAAAGGGATTTTATTTGGATGGAGCTCTCTCATTGGAAGATATGGGAGGTGCTTTTTGAATTTTTTAGTCATAGGGTAAAAAGTAAACCCATATGCTGTAGTGCGGGGGCAATCCAGCCTGAGGTGAGGAGCCATGGTGGACATGGTGACTCCAGGCCAGGCCACAGAACAAACATGCCCATGGCCTGGGGAGGGCAGGGAGAAATATAAATGTGCAGCATGACCTTGGAGGTTTTTTGAGGTCAGACCCCGAGCTAGCCACCGACATGGCCTGGGGCAATCACAACTTCTGGTGGCATCTGCACAGATGTGCAGGTGAGAGCTGGACCAGAGCACGACACAGCGGGTCACAGTGAGCCACTTTCATGTCTGTTTTTATGCACAGATATGATATGGACTCTGGCATAATTTCATCATTGGTTCCAGATTGCCTGTGGTGAGAGGACATCTCTTCCATTTTGAAGGCTTCTCTGTTCCCTCTTGATGAACGTATGTGTACACTTTTGGTTTTATTATATCATTTTTTTAAAAATCGTTTACTTTCTGGCATGACTATTTCATTCTTTCACTGCTGAATTTACCTGGTGATACTTTAATACTTCATGTTTGGTACAATCACAATTTTGTTTATCATTTTGTACTCCCTTTTAACGTCTACTGTAGACTCAAATACTGGATCACATTTCCCTTTTACTGCTGCATATTAAAGTACACTGGTGATTTTTATGATAACCTGAAGTACTCCCAGTAATGTGATTTTTAAAAAGGACATTCAATTACTCTATCATTTTTAGCTTTGTAGGGATGGTGATGGTTATTATTGTGTTGTTCTTAATTTTAATAATCAGCTACAATTTCTATCTGTCTTTGCTTTTAGTGGGAAGGTGAGGTCCCTTCTAAACATATATCAGTTAACTAGAAAAGAGATTATTGAGGGGTGAATAACATAGATGTTTATAAAATCACAAACAATGTGAAGAAAGTAAAATAGGTTGCTGTTGTTTACCCGTTCTCATAACATTTCATTTTTTTTTTAACCTTCCCTAGCTGTAAAGAAATACCTTTCCCCCACAACATACAATTAATTTGTGGAATTCCTCAACATAGGATGAGTCAATAACTAAGTTCAAAAAGGACTGTATGTGTTTATGGAGAATCGGTCCATGCCATCTGGCCAGAGGATGTGACTTCTGATTGCTTAAAGCTGGGAGTGAATGACAAGCAATGAATTGCTCCATACACGTTCCCTTCCCCTATGTTTCCAATGAGGCATTTGGTACTGGCCAGCTTGGGGCCAACATAAGGTGCAGCCACATGATACACTTACTGCACCTTGGGCAGCCTTACCTTCTTCCAAACAGCCTAAGCATGCGATGCAGTGCATTGTGTATCCGGCAGCCACCAAATGTTCCCTCCGCCAGAAAGCTGGTTGCTACACGTTGCGTCTTTGGAAAAATGTTGAGGATGCAATCCGTAGCAGACTTACTCAAAGTGGGGTACGGCTTTCCAAGGCATGGTAGCATGTCGCTGCACATGTGTCCAGTCCCTGTCTGCCTAGCCTTATGGTAAGGTCTGCTGAGGGGCTCTGAGCGGTGGGCACTAACTCCAGTCCTATGCAGCCACGTCACGGCCAAGGGCGGGATAGTGGGCAGGCCATCCAGGGAAGGGAGGTTGGGGCAGGACTGGGCGTATGCTCATTTGGGTGGTGCCTCGGCCCACATCAGGGTGTGGTGGAATGACTGACAGTGGCCCGCCCCACCTGGCACCCCTACAGGAGTGGGGGTGTAATCGACTATCTGTAGTGCTCTGGTCCCAAAATGATTGGGTGCGTAGGTAAAATCATAGAGATGGAAGAAACCCTATGGGCTATCTAGTCTAGTTCCCTGCTATTAAGATGAGTTTATCATTATTTACATCATCTCTGAGAGATGTCTATCTAACCTACTTTGAAAGGTCGTCCGTGATAAAGCCTCCATAACCTTCCTTAGCAAAGTACTCCACTGCCTAATAGTCCTAGTAGTTTGAAAGTTCCTCTTAATGTTTAGCTTAAATTTTTCTTAATTTGTCCATTACTAAAAGAGAAAATAGGTATAATTTTGCTTACAACAACCCCATTATGGGGACTGTGGTGTAGGCACAAACCGTGTGGAAATCACATGAAACACTATGTGCATGCCTATGCTGTGTGCGCACATTCTGGATCATGCTTAGCATCTTTGTTGCTCACTTCTGAACCCTCCTGAGTCTGTCAGTATCTTTCTTAAAGTGAGGTGCTCAAATTTGGGGAAATTAAATGTCAGATTTCCAGGGAATGAGATCTCTGACTGGTGGGAACTAGGACTGAATGGCAGGAAATATGACCCTCTGCGCAGCAGCCCATGTAAAAAGGACCAAAATCAAGACCTACGCTTATGCCCATTGAAATCAGAGGATAAAAATACTGTTGAAGTTACGATTAAAACCATGTTCATGATGCCAAGAAGTTTTAACCTCAGGAGCCTTGATAAACTTGTAAAACTGGAGCTAAAATTTTATGTTATAACTCTTTTTTTTTTTTTTTCATACAACATATAAGAACACAAGGACTAGGAGACTGTTTTGTTCTATCAGCCATCTGTCCCCCTCAGACTTTTTTTGTTTTTATGTATGGTATTGATGCTTTCTCCGCAAGAAAGGGAGAAAAGTAACCCTTACATGGCCACTTAAATTTCAAACCCTGTTGCCCGGAGGAACTGATTTTTCCATCTCCAGAAATTCTGGAAGATTTCAGAACTGTCTACTTTCTGATCAATAACAATTTGCTTTTTACTTCAACCATCATGTACTTCTTCTACCACATTACTACTGAGATGGTCTTGCCGGAATTGCTTATAAACCAAATTCCACTTTTTTTCTAGAGCTGAAATAGATATTCATGTCAAATACCAAATTTGACAATTTCAGCCTATTTTGGGGGGCGAGGGGGGATGAAATGGCTATGAAACAGTATCTGCTTCCGACTTTATCTGTCAAAACAAACATCCATTTTGGTTGTTTTTGTTTGAGTATTTTGATTATTTCATCCACTTTGGTATCTCATTTAGGATATTTTTGTTTACTTGGTTATTCATTTTGGGTGGTTTGCTCACTGTGGTAGTGTTATCTAGCTAATAATACCATGTATCATATTAATAATGAGTAAATAGAATAAATAATATTAGCTATTAGCACTAAATAACTCTACCAAAGTGACTGAAATACCTGAAATAAATAACTGAATAAATTGAAATACCCCCAAGAAAATACTGAAGTGGACAAAATAAGCAAAGTATCCAAAATAATCAAAGTTTGTGGATGAATATAATCTGGACAACTCTAAATAGGCTAATTTTTTTCAGAAATATACAATTGAACTGTTTGTTTTCAGTCTACTTTTTTTCTCAATCTAGGAGTTTGTTTTTACTTTTATCTAATAATAGGCCAGTATTCAGATAAGATGACAACTCAGAGCACTTGAGATGTGTGCAGTTTGTCATGTTTTATCCCACTTATTGCTGAATTTTCACAGTTCACCCACTCACTGTTAGCATCCCCGCAGGGGCCCCATGTCTCCGTTTAAACATCTTGCTTTTGAGCCTATTAGAAAATTCAATTCACTGGGCCAGATTCAAACCCCTCCCTTTCACTGACAAAGATGGGGAAATTTGATTTTCTCCATTTCACGCAACATGCTTGCAGGTCTGGCCCAAAAAACCACAGGCCTCTACGTCCCTTCTTGATAATCATTACTTAATATTGTGGTAGCACCTAAAAGTCAGCCAAGCTGATACTCCGTTATCCTAAGGGTTGGACATATTATATGTGAGTAAACATCCTCACATACATATACTGTATTTGAGAGTTCTTTTTACAGGAAAGCATATATTCTGAAAGTCAAGTGATAGATGAAATGCACACGTTGATTAGAGTGCTGGGATGGGAAAATGCAGTAACAACAAAAGAGTAAGAGGATAACCAGTTATATATACACCTGCCTCTTCATTGTAAGGTTATAGTGGGTATTTTCAGACGTTACGAGATCACAGTGAGCCACGGTGAATACCCACCTGTGGTCACTGTGACTTGCACGTCTGTTTGGCGGCCGCCAGATGTTCGCCACGCTCAATCCCCTCATGGGGTCAGTTTCAACTGCACTTCCCGGGCTAGCCTCACCAATTCCCCAGGAAGCATGGTGAAAGTGATCCCCAGTGGGGATCAAAGAAAAGTAACATCTGGTCAGTCGCCACGGCCCGGAATCACTGGCGGGATTCTGGGCTGTGGCAGGTTCAGCCAGACACTGCGGCGGCATTGGCCCCGCTGCCCGTCCGTCTCCCCAGAGGGCAGGCGGCGGGGAGAGTGGAGGGGGCAGGGCCATGCAGCCGGACGTTGCGTAGCGCAGCCCCGCCCCCTCCCCAATTCCCCGCCAGGATCCCCCGGCACATCTGTTAGGGCATGACGGGGTTGTCCCGGTGGGGAATTACTTTATTGTTTTCGTGACGGGGCCAATTGGCCCCATCACGTCTGAAAACACTTGTGTTCCATGGCACTTAAAAATCTGAGCTAAGATTATTATTTTTTTTTTAAAAATTAAGGTTCTATTTAGAGAAACAAATTATATACACCACCATTTTATATCCATATACCAACCCTTCCTTGGTGGCATATTATTGCTTGGTGAGTGTCTGCTTGCTTGGAAAGATTACTGATACTGACAGAATTGGTGGGCTCCTCAAGATGGTGTAAATTGGTATAGATCCATTGAAGTAATTTGCAATAGTCTCAAACAAATGAAAGCAGTAACATGCCTAGTTACACCTGCTGGCCTTGACCTTTTATGTGCTCATTTTTAAAAGAGTACCTTTAAGCAATTATCAGGAATTATAGAAGGTGAAAAATTAGCTTTGCAATCATCAGAGGCTTCCTTCCAAGACAGTATTTCCAATTAATATTCTAACTAAACACAAATAAAGGCATCAGTGATTCTAAACCTCCCAGCAGAGCCTTGAGAAACCAAACGTTCTTGATTTGCGTACAAACAATTTAAAATGTTCATGTAGCATTTTCACAGATGTTGTTTATTTCTCAACAGCCATCTCAAGAGCGAGTGGCACTACTCTTTCCTGTTGTCAAGAGAATAGTAGAATAGTTTGAAAACGGGGGAGAGAAGGATTTTTGTTGCTTTAATTAACATGCGCTGAAGAACTCAACCGTAGATACAAAGTAAAATAAAATAAAACAGGGGAAGGCGGGGGAGTGGAGAAAAGATCTTCTCAGGAGCTGTTGACAGTATCGGGAGAGACAAAGTGGAGAAAGCAGCTGGCTGAGAATTTATTACTGCATCTATAGGAAGAAAAAGAATTAAAAGAAAAAGAACTTGGCCGCAAGCAATGTAGCATTTCTCACCTATTAAATGGCACTGGTGCCTGGGAACAAAAGTATGCTCTGGCAAAGAAGTAGGTGTCATGTGAATGCCTGCAGTGTTTTTGTTCCAGTGGTGGGAATTGGGAGCAGGTGAACAGATTGTTTAGAATTAAGACTGATATTGAACATATTTAGTGGCGTATGCCTGATAATGCTGGTCATTCGAATGCAGAAATATCCTCCATTCAGGATTCTCCAAATAATATATGCAGTCTGTGTTTTCATGTCCCCCTTTGCTTTAAAGTTGTAGGGTTGCCCAGTTCCTATCTCAGCCAAGCACATTCTCAGGACAGTTCTGGTGTTAGAGAAAAATATAACTGTATTCACTCCCACATGAATCATTGGCACAGATCAGCATAGATCTCAGTTACTTGAGTAAAGGGAGGACCAAAAAAAGTACGTTGTATCTTCTCATACACCAGCTGCTAAAAGTGGATGCAACAGATACCCCAAGATAAGGTTACAAAAACACCCAGGCTGTGTATTTGGTGGGAGAAGTAACAGTTTGCAAGAGGAACAGACTCTTTAATCACAGTTAAATCCTTATGTTTGCATATTCAAATTAGAACAATCAAAATCCCAGAAGAGGCAGAGACTTGGACGTTTGCCTCAGCAAATAGTTTGATTTCAGGACCAATTTCTGTGTAATTCTTGGCACATAGCATCTTGTATTAGGAGCTAATGAGGCAGTTTCACACAATATGATTTGTCACATGAGTCCGCACTGGCACTTGCTTGCCTTCAAACAGCTCAGACAGAGTTATATTTAACAATCCAGCTCTGAGCACTTCCTGGCTTGGTGGAATGAATGAATAATTGACTTCTTCAGCTGACCCTTCACATGTCATTGCCATACGTATCATTTCTAGAGTTCTTCAGCTTGGAAAAAGGTGATTATAGTTGTCAGGCTACAAGTAAAATGCTGCCCAGTTTTTGCTAGTCACTGAGGATAGGAGAAAAAGGAATGGGCTTAAATTACATGAGAAAAGATTTAGGCTAAACATTAGGAAGAATTTTCTAACTACCAGGATAGTTAGTCAATTGAATAATATGCCATGGGGGTTTGTGGACGTCCCATCACTGGAGTCCTTGGACAGAAATCTCTCAGGGATGGTGTAGGTACTGTGGATCCTGCTTAATGGTGTGGTTTGGACTAGATAACTTCTGGGGTTACTTCTAGCTCTCTAATTCTGCTTGGATAGATCAGTGATTCCAGAGCTTTTGCCCATGACCCCCCCCCCCACCATTTACAGACTTAACTATAATCCTATGATCACAAACAGCAACAAAGCCAATGCAAAATGGATCCAATATCAATTGGAATCATGACATGACCCCTTCAGTAGATGGAGAGGTTAGAACCAATAGTTCCTGGATTCGGGGTTAGAACCAATAGTTTGAGAGTTTCTATGATATAGGTTTATAAAATAATAAATGGTGTGGAGGAAATGAATAGGAAACTCATATGTACCATTTCGCATAGTACAAGGGCTAGGAGATGGAATTACCAAAGTTTAAAACAAACCAAGGAAAGTACTTTTCCACACAACACATTATTAACCTGTGGGACATATTGTCATGGGATGTTGAGAAGGCCCAATAGTGTAGTTGGGTGCATGGAGGATAGATCCATCAATGGCTACTAGAAAATTGGTTAAGGGATGCAAAATCTGACTGCTAGAAACTGGGAGTCAACAACGGGGGAGATAGATTGCTCAGCTTATTATCTGGTTTTGTACATTTCCCCTGCATCTGATGTTAGTCATAATAGAAGGGAGGATAATAGAAGGGCCAGATGGATCATTAGTCTGGTGCAGTGTGGCACTTCTTACATTCTTATATACATGCATATTACCATATGTTTATTGGCTGCACATTTCTCTTGGAACTATATACACTGAAAAGGCTAGTGCTGTCATATTATGGGCCCAATACCAAGAAGCATTAAAACACATGCATATTCATAATATTATTATAATTTATTTGTATTGTAGTGGTTCCTGGATGCCAGCTGTGGTTCCATTATGCAAGGCATTGTAAAGATACTTAGTAAGAGAAAAGTTTCTGAAATAGACAAGACAAGTAAAATTTGGAGAAGAAAATGAGGCATGAAAAGATTAATTGACTTGTCTGAGGTCGTTTGCAGGGTCAGTGTGAAAACTGGGAATAGAAGCTGTGTGTAATTCATGCATGGTAGCTCCAAAGGATAATCAGAGCTGGTTAAAAAAAGCTTGGCCATTCTCATTAAAAATGTGAAGTTAATTTGAAAATTGAAAATATTTCAATAATTTTTTCAATAGTTTTAAAAATATTTTTGGTGCTTCTGTGAAAACGTTAAAATGACAAAATGTTAAAAATTTGAGATTTAGAATTTTGAAATTCTGAGTGTTGTCTTCACTGATTCTGCATTCAGTTTGGAGTAGTAAAGTTTGTAATAGAAAATTTTGGATTTTGCAAAGTGAATGTTAAGATAGTGAATGCTGACATTTTGGAATTTGTATTGTATCACTTTCGGACCTTTTGAAATACATCATTTAAAAAAAATTCTCTTAGAATGTTTGGCTACACTTGAAATCAGATTTTAATTTTGGGACACTTGAAATCAGATTTTGAGCTTATTAAGAATTTCAAACCCTATTATTTGCTGTAAAGTGTTACTACAATCTCAAACAAAGACTAATTTCAGACATTACAGAAACGTCATTCACCACAGTGAACCCCAGTGGATTTCTTGTGGTGGTGGTGGTGGCGTTTCTGGGAACGTCTGTTTGGTCCAGGCCAGAAATTCACCATGGTGAACCCCCATCTGGGAACAAGCTTGACCACGGTTCTCGACCTCTGGTCCACCGGAGGTTGAGAACTGTGGTTAGAGTGGCCACAATCTGGGACAGGGCCAGTGATGGCAGTGCTGCACGTCTGCTCACCAGCCCCATCCTGGACTCATGCTCTAACCACGCTTTGGGGTTGGGCGCAGTGGCCCCATTGGCCGCTGTGCCCGCCTGTCTCCCTATGGGTGGGTGGCCGAGGGAGAGTGGGCGGCGGGGCTGAGCAGCTGCATGTCACACCGCACAGCCCTGCCCCCTCCCTGATTACCCACAGTGATGGAGCCGGCTCATCTGAAGGACAGCCAGCTTCATCACGGACTGGGATTGGAGAGCGATCCCAGTCCAGGATTCAGCAGGGTGGACCTCCAGGCCTGTCACCTCTGAAATTAC
The DNA here is from genome assembly GCA_003113815.1 of Sphenodon punctatus. NCBI lineage: Eukaryota > Metazoa > Chordata > Lepidosauria > Sphenodontia > Sphenodontidae > Sphenodon > Sphenodon punctatus. The sequence continues at coordinate 1,604,228 of QEPC01007647.1, forward strand.
CCAAAGTGTCTGTGATATAGAAACACCCACACATGGACATTCCAGGGAAATATTGATCCATATTCAGTTAATAGTGAATCCAAATGCCAAATGACCTCTTATATTTAAGCCTCCACTTATACTTGCTCACATGTTCTTAGGATAAAGACTAAGACAGAGGAAGAGGTATTAGGTGGGCATAATTATTTAATAATCAAATAACCAACAAAATAATCAAATAGAACCTCAATAAACTGTTCTACTTCTTTTCCTCAAAGCACTTACTCAAGAAAAGTCCAGATTAAGTTAATAGGTTACTACAAAAAGTGGCTTGAGTACTGTGGCCAAAGATGGATAATAACTGCTCTTTCCTGAGATGAAACCTTCTAATAAAATCATATTCTACCATAAGCACTTGAACTGTTAGGAGTCTTTTGGACATTTTGTCTCTACCATTTAATGCACTGTAGTTATTTCCCAAACCCACTGGATCCATTATCTGTTAATGGAGTCTGTTTCTTCTCTGCAGGTATTATTAGTCGGCAGGAGGCAGAAGAGTTGCTTATGAACAAATCAGAGGGAGCATTCCTGGTTCGGGTCAGTGAGAAAATCTGGGGCTATGCCTTGTCTTACCGCCAGCAGAGTGGCTTCAAACACTTTCTTGTGGATGCTTCGGGGGATTTCTACAGCTTCTTGGGGGTGGATCCCAACCGGCATGCGACACTGACAGATCTTATTGATTTTCACAAGGTATTACTTACCATACCAAGATCAATGGCTAAGCTCAGTGGATGAATAATTTAAAGAGGAACCATGTAATTTAAAACCAAAGTGGAAAGCGGAAATAACTAGAGTAAAAAGATAAACTGGTGTCCTAGTCTACAGATAATATACAAAATAAATCTTCATGCTTGCTCCTGGAATTTGTTCCTTCTGTTCATCTAAACAGAGGGTTCTTTTACCTTTCAAATCTTCATTATTATTTATGCCCCTCTAACCAGCTTCTCGGGCATTGCCTGCCTTGCTAGAATAAAAGATGCGCTAGTAGGGATAGACAGGGCTAATATTTTGGGGGAGATAACCAAGGTTTTGATGGACTGGGAGAGCACAAACAAACCAAACACAGCCCTCATATATACCCCTGTCCAAGGATATTGTACTCCCCTTTAGTGACTCGAATAGTTTTATATTTCTTGGTTTAGATTTATATCTCACCCTATCCTGGGCTGGGTGACAACACTTAAAAACAAAACACAAATTAGATGTAAAAAATATACAAATTAAAAATAATATAAAAACGTTTTGACATCCTTTCCCCCATCTCTCTCTCTCTCTCTCTCTCTCTCTCTCTCACACACACACACACACACACACACACACACACTCACACTCACACTCACACTCACACTCACACTCACACACACACACACACACACAAAGAAGGTAACCAGCAAAATGAAGAAGAGGCATTCCACAAAAATGTACCACGTCCTGCAGGAGGACTTAAACTATTTGTGTCCCTGTCTCTCTTCCCCTGTGAGAAAGTGCTCAGCTTTTAAAAGCTTTATTCCCCTCCCACTTGGACATCTCTCTTAGGGGAAGGAGGGAAGAGCTAGCCCACCCCCACTCTTCTATATAAGGGAGATCAGCTGCCCTGCCAGACCCTTTATAAGGCCCTTGCGTGGTAAATGACGAGTACAAGTACAAGTAATTTATTACGGCATCAGCTTCTGTCATAGCCAATAAATTAATAAATAATACAAACACAACACAAATATATAAGAAAAACACCCAAACAGGGGTAAATGACCATACTACACCTTTCTGAGCTTCTTTGGCATTCAAAACTGGATTTTGCTACTACTTCTTCTCCTCCTCAGCAAATTCCTTTTTATTTGTGAACTATCTGCCCAGGTCTTCTTTTTCTATTCATATCTGTCCTGTATAATTTCTTCCATCAGTCCACATTTCTCCATGTTCTGTGTCGTTCTTCCCTCTGTTTAATATTTTAATCTTTAGTCTTCCTCCTGGTCTTCTTCCATCTTCTACTTCTATTCTTTGAACCCTCCCACAACCATGATCCTGGCCTCACCTTCCATGCTCCCAAATCAACGAAGTCTTCCTTCCTTCATCTTGTCTTTAAGTGTCCCATTCTTGCTCTTTGCCTGACTTCTTTTTTTCAAATCAAGTCTTTCCTTGCTCGTACCATCATCTGTCTTAGCATCCACAGTTTAATGATTCCCAACATATAATTTTCTTCATTTCCTAGCAGTCTAGCTCTATAGATTATTGCTTATGTTAACCAAATGTCTCTACCCAGAAGAGTTTTGCCGTGATTTCTTGGCAACTCCTAATGGGCTTGTATTAGCTTTTTAAAAATCTCCATTTCTTGCATTTCAGTCAAAGCAAGGGAGCCAAATGTCTGTGGGGCAGTTTTTCTTCCCCTTCAATCATCTCCTCTAAGTTTCTTATGTTGTACAACGTCTGAAGGCTCGTACATGCTCACTAGAGTAGAAATAAACACTCATAAAAATAGATATACCCAATGAATCCAAGGTGCCTGACCCATCAGAGAAGATTTGGGCACTGAGGATTGGTCACAGAGCACCTGATGGGTGCTCATTTAAACTCTATAAAAAGAAAAACCAACCTGGAGACATGCACAGTGGGGAGGGCTCATGGCAGCATCTGTGAGCATTGGGGTGGGCTTCTGATGGTGTCAGGGGTGGTATGGAGGGACCACCAGATGTAGGTGGAAGCAGGAGTTCTTAGGGAATGGTGGGTCTTCATCCCCACCACCTTGCATTTGCTTCCACCCTGAGCACCATGCTGCTCTCCATGCTCAGGAATTGGTGGCTGCCTCAGGGCTTCTGGGAGGTGTAGTTTCCAGAAAACCCCTGTCAGCCATTTTCTGCAGCCCTCAAAGTTTCTTAGGGTGATTTCAGATGTTACGCCATCCCAATTCGTCCCAGTGAATCCCCGGTGGGGGTGAATGAAAACCCACCCCCTGTGGTCAAAAAATGGCCCGAATAGACGTGCCAGCTGATTCCAGCAGGGAATCGGGGAGGGGGCAGGGCCGCTCGGCGCAATGTGTGGCCTCACGGCCCCGCCTCCCATACTCCCCCGCCACCCGCCCTCTGGGGAGACAGGCAGATGCCGCGGCCAATGCAGCTGCAGTGCCCAGCCACTTTGACCATGGCCCGGAATTCCACTGGGGATTCCGGGCTGTGATCGCCAGCCAGATGTTACTTTTTATTGCTTCCCGCCAGGAATCACGTTGACCATGCTTTCGGAGCTCAGCCCGTGGGGAGCCCAGGAAGCATGGTTGACATTGACCCCATGTGGGAATTGGCCGTGGTGAACATGTGGCGGCCGCCAAACAGACGTTCAGGGCGCTTTGGCCCCGCAGTGAAATTGACCATGGTTTACTGTGGTTGACTGTGATCTCGTAACATCTGAAAATACCCTTAGGTTACACACCACAGAACCCTCAGCCACTCTGGAAGGTGTAGCTTAAGAAGCTTTGTGGGCTGCAGGAAATGGCTGACTGGGGTTTCCTGGGAACTACACCTTTCAGAAACTCAAAGTGATCAACCATTTCCTGAGCACAGACCGTACTGCAGCATGACACCCAGAGAGAAAGCAAATGCAAACTAGCCAGGGATGAAGACCCACCCATCTCCATTCGACCTCTGTCACATGCATGTTGGGATATTCAGTGTGTCACAAGCTCTCTAAAACATTCACACATAGGAAAGGGGTCTGTTTCCCAAACAGAGTGCCAAAAAGGCAACTTACTGTAGGATCCGGCTCATATAGGGAAAGGGAAGGATTTATACAATCATACTCATGTGGTCACGAGGTTCCATTGAAGTCTCAGACCTGGTACACGGTTATTATTTCACTCACGCATATTTATATGTTCTTTTAGATACTGTGGTCAGCCCAAGAGATCAGAGATAAACTGGAAATAGATTGGCAAACGTCTTAGCTTTATTTAATACAAAGTTTAAAATATATGTTTATTAGTACAACATCACACATTCAACATTCATTCTTCCTTTCATGCTTTACCTATCCTCCTGTCAGGGTGGCCAACCCATGACAGAGGTGATGGGGCTGCCGAACCGGTTCATTGGTGTTGGAGTGGTACCAAGAGTTGATGTTGCAGGCGTCTGACTTGAAACTGTCCTCAGTCTGGGTTTTATAGGTCTCTAGTCCCACCGGACATACAGTTGTTGTCTGACAGTTTTCATTCTTGTCCTCCCACACCTTGCATCCGAGACCTGAGTCATCAGGATACATCTGTGGCTGTGGCTACCACCTGTCTTGGTTGGCCTTTGCCCCATTTCATAAGTCTCTGTTTTTAGCTATATGTCCACAACTTTTGCTTAAGCTCTCATACTCCAAAATAAAGCTGTTCTTGCAAATTCTTGTGTAAGCACTTGCGGTTATTGCTGTATTGGCAAATTCAATAAAAAGTCTGTCAAAGTTCAGCTCACATAAAGGCCTTAAGCAGTTTCTTCAGCCTGGACGTTTCTACCTTCTAAAGTCACTCATACTCCTTACACCTCCTGCTCCCACCTTCACCTGCAGGTTCCTGATATGCCTGCCTCAACATCATCATGAGCCCCCACGATGCCTCTTGGATGCTGTCAGAAGCCCCTCCCCGAAATCTCCCAGGTAGTTATTTTTAGTAATTACACCCAGACAATACCACCATTTCTGGCAGCCCATTGGGCACTCATACATGTGTGGAAGGACCCATCAGGAGCCTGACAGGCTGCCCGAAATTGTAGATATTACCAAAGAATAGCCAATTCACTATTCATTTCAACTCTAAGTGATCTCATATTATATATTACTGTTAATAGCAAAGCAGAGCCAGACCTTTTTAAGAACTGGCAAAAATGGGAATTAAACTGCCCCAAAATGCAACTAATGATTTCTCTAGCACAGGGGGCTTTTGAGTACCAACAAATTGGGTATACCTGTCAAATGTCTGGTTCCAAAATCAACCTGACAACATCTGGTACCGATCGATATCCAATTGCGACCAGATTCTGGTACCCAATGGCATGAAATGTCAACTTCTGGTCCCAGAATGTTGACTTCTGTTATTGATTTTTCGATTTTGCCGTCAATATACCAACTTCCGACATCCGAGTCATCTGTTTTCTGTCAACTTCCATCAATGTTTTGGCAACTTCTGGTCCCAGAAAATGAATTCTAGTCCCAATTGTGTGTGTGTGTGTGTGTGTGTGTGTGCGTGTGATTTAGCTTCTTATGACACATATCTATTGGTTTTCCATCCCAGAAAATCAACTACTCAGTCCCAAAAAACTACTTCTGGTCACTTCCTCCCCTGCCCCAATTTTTATGCCAATTATTTGACTTCCGGCCCGATATACTGGTTGGTATATCAATATACTAATTGGGAATCAGTAAATTTAAAATCAATACTGGAAGTATCCAATTTTTCAAATATTCAGGCACCTTATTGGTACCTGGGTAACTCCTTGAGTACCTTAAGTGGCACCCAAAAATGTGAGTATTTGTCACGGGGAAGGAGATGCGAAGGCCCACTACCACTCGCACACACCCCGGGGTCACCCCACTCAGGACTAAGGATGCTCGTGGAAGAATGCCCATCAGGATAGAAGTGTGGCCTTTACCTCCAATTAAGGAGAACAGGCCTCTATCATCATAGGACACCACTGAGTTGGGGGTCACCCAGGTCTGCCCCAAGACACACTCGCTCAGCCATACCAGGGACAGAGGGGGAGCAGGAAGGAAGGGGAAGGACGCACCGGGGAAGGGGAGTGCACTGGGCCCCACTGGAGAAGGGATGCGGGCACTCAGATCCACTAGCAAGGATTCCACAGAGCGGAGGAAGGGGGGGGGAACGGGGATCAGGGCAGGGACACGCACACACGTTGACTCACCACTCACTCTCTACACACACCAGGAAGACGGGTTAGGAAGATGCAGGCTCATGGGGCTATGGACACACTCCTCAATTGCTGCCATACTCACTTCAACCACTCGTTAGGCTCATGCTCGCACGGGGGGCCAGTTTCTCAAATCACCAGTGCTGGTTTCCTGGCGGCACAGGTTCTTATCCCCCACGTCCAGCCCCCGTGCATGCACGCAACCATTCTGAGTGTCGCAACAGGGGCGGGGGCAGCCCTATGCTCAGTGCAGGACATGAGGGCGTGGTTCCTTGAGCTGTTTCCACTGCGGGGCTTGGGCTTGTCAGTGGGGGCGGGGCTTGCGCCGGTGATCCCTGCTGCTGTTCCTGGTGGGCGGGGCTCCCTGCGGGGTGGTGCTTTGGCATCCCTCTGGGCTGAGAGCTCTCTGGCTGCCTCCGCCTACTGACAGTACCCCCCCCGAGGCCGCCGGCCACTGGCCCACAAGGGACCCGGTTTATTGGGGTGTCGGAGGTGGAATGCCCGCAGAAGCCGGGGGGCTGACACCTGATGGGCTGGCTCCCATGAACGCTCTGCGGGGCCATATCCCACCCAGTCTATCAGGTAGTGGAGGCGACCCCGGATTCGTTTGGCATCAAGGATGGCTCGGACCTCGAACTCAGGGCCAGCGGCCGTAACAGTTATTGGGCCTGGGGCAGGACCAGGGGCATCTCGGAGGGACGGTTCTGCCTTTTTTAACAGGGAAACGTGAAACATGGGATGTATGCAAAGCTTAGAGGGGAGCTGTACAGTGTAGGTCACATCGTTGACCTGGCGAACGATGGGGAAAGGTCCTATGTATTTAGCATCCAACTTGGAGGTGGGACGTGATGAAGGATAATGGCACCAATTGATCCAGACTAATTCTCCCGGCCGGAGGGGAGGACTCTCCCGACGGTGTTTATCCGCTTGGGTTTTGTATCGCTGGCGAGCTTGCTGTAGGACACGTCGGGCTATAGCTTGAGCTTCTTGAATTCGGTGGGTCAAGGCTCCGGCAGCTGGGACTGTGATGGAGGGGGTTTCGATGGTACCCAACTGGGGGTGGAAGCCGTACATTACAAAAAAGGGAGAGTTCCCTAAGGAGGCACTTGGGGCATTGTTATAGGCAAATTCGGCCAGGGGGAGCCAGGTGTACCAATCGTCCTGAAGGTAGTTTATGTAACATCTGAGGTACTGGTTCACCCGCTCCACCTGACCGTTAGCTTGCAGATGATAAGCGGTAGTGGGTTTTAGGGTAATGTGAAGGGACTGAAAGAGGGCCTTCCAAAATCGTGATGTAAACTGGGTCCCTCGATCGCTAAAATTTTCCCAGGGGCACCCATGCAGTTGAGAATATGTCGGATAAAAAAAAGGGCCGTGCGTTTGGCGGACGGTAAGCCCTTGCAGACGATGAAGTGGGCTAGCTTGGTAAGGTGATCTACCACAACTAGCACGGTAGTGTAGTGACGAGAAGGTGGCAAGTCTACAATGAAGTCCAGTCCAATTCATTGCCATGGGCCACAGGGCAATGGGAGAACCTGTAGTGGGCTGGCCGGGACACGACGGGGAACTTTGGTTTGTGCACACATGACACAGCTGGCCACATGTTGGCGAATGTCCTTGCCCATGGTAGGCCACCAAAAGGAGCATTGGAGTAGTTGTTGCATTCGTTCGATCCCCGGATGCCCCGCCGTTGGTCCTTCATGATGGGCCCACAAGACGCAGGGTCGACAGGAAGGGGGTACAATTACTTTCCCTTCATGCCGCTACAGGCCATCCATGGTTCTCTCTGTCAGATCTTCCTTGGAGGGAAGTTCTTGCTGGGTTGCCTCACGAAGTTCTTCCAAGGACAAAAACGTAGCGGCAAAGGTTAATTCCTCTAGGATACGTTCGGCGGCCTGCAGTTCCTGGGGTTGTTCCTCTGTGTAATGGCATACGGCGTCCACCAATACGTGGAGTCGGCCCCAGTGATAGCGGATACAGAAGTCAAATCGAGTGAAAAATAAGGCCCACCGGGCATGCCGGGCATTTGCGATATGGGCTGTCTGCAAAAAGGTGAGGTTTTTGTGGTCGGTGACCATGGTAACGGGGTTTTGAGCCCCCTCCAAGTAGTGTCTCCATGTATCAAAGGCTGCCTTAATGGCCAGGAGTTCACGGTCCAAAATAGAATAGTTGCGTTCAGCCGGGGTGAGCTGCCGGGAGTAGTAGGCACATGGAAGGAAAGTGGTGGTGTTGTCGGTGGGTTGTAGGAGCACTGCCCCTATGGCCTGTCCCGACGCATCTGCTTCCACGCAAAAAGGCTTATCGAAGTCCGGGTACTGCAACAAGGGGGCGGTGGTAAATGCTTGTTTCAGGAAGTCGAAGCTCCACTTTTGTTCCACCCCCCAGTGGTACACTTGATTTTTCTTTAGCAATTGTGTCAAGGAAGAGGTAATTTCTGCATAATTGGGGATGTATTGGCGGTAGTAATTTGCACTATCTAGAAAATGTTGTAGGGGTTTCATGGCCTTCGGTGGGGGCCACTCTTGCAATGGCTTTACCTTTTGGGGGTCCATCATCACCCCTTCTGGACTGATAATGAACCCCAGAAAGCTTACCGTTGTCAGGTGAAAGAAGTATTTCTCCCTTTTACAATATAATTTGTTGGCTCGCAGCCATCGCAGAACTTCCCGCACATGCTGGGTATGTTTTTCAAGGGAAGGTGAATACACGAGGATGTCGTCAAGGTAGGCGATAACGTAAATGTCCAGGATATCCCGGAAGATGTCATTAATCAAATGCTGAAAGGTGGCGGGGGCGTTTGCTAACCCGAAGGGCATCACACAATATTCGAAAAGTCCGTAGCGCGTGCAGAAGGCGGTCTTCCACTCGTTGCCCTCCCGCACACGCATCAAGTTGTATGCTCCCCGCAGGTCCAACTTTGTGAAGAGACGAGCTCCTTGTAAGTGGTTTAGGACCTCCGGAATGAGGGGGAGCGGGTATCTATTTTTAATAGTCATACTATTGAGTTCCCGGTAATCTACGCAGGGTCGCAGCCCTCCATCCTTTTTTGTTACAAAAAAGATCGGGCTCCTGCCGGGGAATTGGAGTGCTGAATAAATCCCTGTCGTAGACTCTCGTCCAAATACTCTCGCAAGGTTTGCAGCTCCGGACCTGCCAACGCGTAGATGCGCCCAAAGGATGGCTCGGCCCCTGGAACTAAGTCAATGGGACAGTCGTAGGGTCGCCACAGTGGTAATTTGGTAGCTTGGGTCTTACTAAATACGTCCTGAAAGTCTCGATAGGCCGCGGGCAACCCGGCCTCCTGCACATTTGGGATCGTTTGGGCCGTCACACATCCGGCTATGTTTGGGCCAGGACGAAGGCAACCTTGGACACAGTGGGGAGCCTCGAACCAGAGACGTTTGGTTGACCACATAATGTGGGGATCATGACGCTGGAGCCACGGTGCTCCCAGGACAACTTGGAACAGAGGGGTGCATACTACATCAAAGGAGAGTTGCTCATAGTGAGCCCCGATTGCGCAATCCAGGGGAATGGTGCACATGGTCACGGGTCCAGAGACCAGGGGGGAGCCATCAATGGAATGCACCGCCTCCGGAAGGGTTTTGGGCTGTGTAGGGACAGACCATTTGGCTATAAGGTGACCATCTATAAAGTTTCCCGAAGCCCCTGAGTCCACCACAGCCCAAATAAAAAAAGAACCCTGGGGGGAGAGGGTTAGGGTTACTGGAACTCGCAAATGGGGATTCTGGTAGACAGGCATGAGGGGGGCTTTCAAGGATTCGTGGGACGAGGCGGCCCCTGCCCGCCTCAGCCCCGGGCATTTCCTGCCTCCCGCCAATATGGGGGCAAGGCCGGGCATTCCCCAATAAAGTGGGAGGGTTCCCCACAGTAGAAGCAAGAGTGGGAAGCTGTCCGCCGTTCCCGCTCTTCTTTTGACAACGGACCTCAAGAGGCTCCAAGCTGCATTGGTTTGGGCTCGGGGAACTTGGGGGGGCTCATTAACAGGAAGAGTCTAGGGGGTCCTGGACGTGGCTCCTGGTGTCTCTCTCACCTGCGCTCTAACAATCGTTCATCTATATGCAGGGACAGGTTGGCCAACGCCTCCCATGTTGCTGGAGACTCGACTAGGGCTAACTGGTCTTTAATTTCTTCCCCCACTCCCCTGAGAAACATCACCTTTAGAACACTATTAGGCCACTGTAGTTCCAAGGCCAGTTGTTGGAACTGCGTAATGTACTCTAGCACCCCCCCTTTCCCTTGGCGAAGGGTAAAGTTAAGAGCCTCTGCATCTCGGGTTCGGTGGGAGTGATCAAACAAGAACATAAATTCCTTCACAAAGTCCTCATATTTAGCCAAGAGTGGACTATCACCCTTTAGGAGGGTGGTAGCCCACTCCAAGGCCATCCCTCCCAAATTCCCAATTATGAAGGCGACTCTTTCCTCCTCAGTCTGGTAGGTCGCTGGCTGTACCCTAAACGTAAGTCGACACAAGGCCATAAACCCTTGAAAGGTGTGTCCCCTAAAAATTTCTCTATGTTGGGGCCCTTAGGTTCCTGCGGGCTCATCGGGAGCACCTCAGTGCCACACGGGGGTGGTGCAGGAGCTGCCACAACCGCCAGGGCTCCCGCTCCCTGCAGTTGGCCCACGGTTGTGGCTAGGTCCCCCTGTTTCACCTGGAGATCTTTTACATCCATGGCTAGGGATTGTACCGCATGGACTAAGTTGGAGATCTCTTTTGAGATATCCATCAGGTTCACAAGCCCGTACCAGGGCCAGGGGATGCTGGTGATTTCTGTCACAGGGAAGGGGATGCGCAGGCCCACTACCACTCGCACACACCCCAGGGTCACCCCACTCAGGACTAAGGACGCTCGTGGAAGAATGCCCATCAGGATAGAAGTGTGGCCTTTACCTCCAATTAAGGAGAACAGGCCTCTATCATCATAGGGCGCCACTGAGTTGGGGGTCACCCAGGTCTGCCCCAAGACACACTCGCTCAGCCATACCAGGGACAGAGGGGGAGCAGGAAGGAAGGGGAAGGACACACCGGGGAAGGGGAGTGCACTGGGCCCCACTGGAGAAGGGATGCGGGCACTCAGATCCACTAGCAAGGATTCCACAGAGCGGAGGAAGGGGGGGGGAACGGGGATCAGGGCAGGGACACGCACACACGTTGACTCACCACTCACTCTCTACACACACCAGGAAGACGGGTTAGGAAGATGCAGGCTCATGGGGCTATGGACACACTCCTCAATTGCTGCCACACTCGCTTCAACCGCTCGTTAGGCTCACGCTCGCACGGGGGGCCGGTTTCCCAAATTGCCAGCGCCGGCTTCCTGGCAACGCTGGTTCGTATCCCCTGGGCCCCGCCCCCGTGCATGCACGCAACCGTTCTGAGCGTCGCAACAGGGGCGGGGGCAGCCCTACGCTCAGTGCAGGACACGGGGGCGTGGTTCCCTGAGCTGTTTCCACTGCGGGGCTTGGGCTCATCAGTGGGGGCGGGGCTTGCGCCGGCTATCCCTGCCGCTGTTCCTGGTGGACGGGGCTCCCTGCGGGGTGGTGCTGCGGCGTCCCTCTGGGCTGAGAGCTCTCTGGCCGCCTCCACCTACTGACAGTATTACCCTCAGGTACTAAATTTAGTACCTGTTTCAACTCTGCTTTTGAGGTTCACCCTCTCCACTCCGTCACCTACATGGAAGGGGACAGAAGAAGGTATGGGTCCATTACCCTCCCTGCACTCCCACAATCCTGGCCGTGGTATCGTCTGGCACAAGGTAAAGCAGAAAGGTTGTTCTAACTTGCTTCCTAGAATTTGTAGTGCTTGAAAAGGTGGCATAATATTACCCATACTGGGGATCAAGGCAAGTATAGTATACCTACATCAACAAAGTAGTCATGTCATAAGCAGGCTGAAAGGCAAAACTGGATTCCTATAGATAGGATTCCTGAGATGAAGCAGGTGATGACTCTTTAAGATCATCCTGCCAACTCTGTCCTCTTCTAGGGCTATAAGTGTAGCAGACCTAGAAATCCTGGAAGTCTGTTATACACTTCAAGAGCCACAGAAGCTCTGGTTAAACAGACCTATTCTGGGAGCTTCCCAGTGATTATAAAGGAAGAGTCAAGGGAGGTGGCGGTAATTCAGAAGGATCTACTTTCCCAAGACAGTACAGAAGGCAACACCAACAGAACATCTGAAGGACAGCATTGCCCAGTGGCAAGAGCTGTTACAGGCCCATGTATTTTGCCAACCACAAAACCCATTATTCTGCAAGCAGAATATCCAGATTTGACAAACACAATTTATTATGCAAAGTAACTACACCCCGCAGCTTATGCAAATAATCTTCCCACCATGCCATTCTATCAATTTTACATATCTTCAATTTTTAAATAACACAACATATCACACAACCCTCTCTGTGAGGGAGCTCTTGTCTCCAATGAGGTGTCAAGGGGCAGCTTCTCTTCAGTAGCTATGGCAGAAGCGCGATGGCTCCAGATTATACGCTAGCACTAGAGTGGTGACATCCTATTGGTTACCCTCCAGTACAGATGTCCTATTGACTACCTCACTGTGCTCCTCTAAGTGCCCCAGAGTGCAATTCTACAGTGCCAGGGACAATTTGACCAAGTGCCTAATTCTGTGGAAGTGGACACCAGTGTGGAATTTCAAATATTTATTTTCGTAAACATACAATAGGCTGTATTTCCTGTCACCTGAATACATCTCTTTGTAGTGCCTCCCAAAGAGACAAGCAGCAACATTGGGTGATTTCAGACATTACGCGCTCCCGATTCACCACAGTGGATTCCCGGCAGGGGTGAACAGATTAACCACCCCCCGTGTTCAAGGAAAGCCCCGAACAGACATGATGGGACCAAGACCATGGCAGGGAATCGGACCACTGGACCATGGCCTGGGGCAGCGCAACAGACATTACGCCAATTCCGGGCCGGGCCATGGCCAAAGCACCCGGAAGGTGCCGGGGAAGCTCGTCCCAGCTGCTGTCGTGTGCCCTTTAAATCTCCCTCCCTGGTCTGGGTTGTTGCTGGTTGCCTGGCAGCAATGCTGCGTGCTTTGTCCCCGGCTGGGAATCACTGTCTTTGGTTCCGGCCAGTGGTTGCTGTTCAGACATTACTTTTTTTTTGTTTCCTGTTGGGAATCTCTTTGACCACGCTTTCGGAGATGGGGTGTTTTCAGACGTGATGGGGCTGCTTTGCCGCGTCCCAAAAACAACCCAGAGATTCCCCGCCGGGATCACCCAGGCATGGCAAACAGATGTGCCAGGGATCCCGGTGGGGAATCAGGGAGGGGGCGGGGCTGGGCGTCGCAATGTGTGGCCGCACGGCCCCGCCCCCTCCACGCTGCCTTACTGCCTGCCCTCTGGGGAGATGGGTGGGTGGCAAGGCCAATGCTGCCGCAGCGTCTGGCTGAGTTCACCATGGCCCGGAATCCCATTGGGAATTCTGGGCCATGATAGCTGACCAGACATTACTTTTTATTGATGCCCACCTGGAATCACATTCACCATGCTTCTGCAGATATTGGGTGTTTTCGGACGTGATGGGGCCGGTTGGCCCCATCACGAAAACAATAAAGTCATCCCCCGCTGGGACGACCCCGTCATGCCCTAACAGATGTGCTGGGGTCATCCCGGCGGGGAATTGGGGAGGGGGCGGGGCCACATGGCGCAACGTGTGGATGCACAGCCCCACCCCTCCATGCTCCCCGCCACCCGCCCTCTGGGGAGACGGGCAGGCGGCAGGGCCAATGTGGCCCAGCGTTTGGCCGAATCCACCACAGCCCGGAATCCCACCGGTGCTTCTGGGCTGTGGCGACCGACCAGACGTTACTTTTCTTTGATCCCCGCCGGGGATCACTTTCACCATGCTTCCCGTGGAATTGGTGCGGCTAGCCCGGGAAGCGTGGTTGAAACTGACCCCATGTGGGGATTGAGCGTGGCGAACATCTGGCAGCCGCCAAATAGATGTGCGAGTCACAGTGACCACAGGTGAGTATTCACCGTGGTTCACTGTGATCTCGTAATGTCTGAAAATACCCTTTCCCACCAGGAGCCCGGGAAGCATGGTTGACATTGACCCCATGTGGGTATTCAGTGTGGCGAACACCTGGCGGCCGCCGAACAGACATGCAGGGCACAGTGACCACAGGTGGGTATTCACTGTGGTTCATTGTGATCTCATCACGTCTGAAAATACCCATGGTCCGGGCCAGAGCTCCGGAAGCGTGGTTGATTTTGACCCCATGTGGGTATTGACTGTGGTGAACATCTGGTGGCCACCGAACAGATATGCAGGGCGCTTTGGCCCCGCCACGGAATTGACCGTGGTTCACTGTGGTTGAGCGTGATCTCGTCATGTCTGAAATCACCCATTGTCGGGGTTTAGCACAGTAATGCGTTCAGGACAGGGATTTCTAGGGGAAATAATAGGTTTTTGCCCAGCTAGCACAGATAGCCTGCAGGCTAAAAACATGGAGAAACTAAAAAAACGATGCAAAAACTGTGGCAGTTATGATGCCCCTCCTTTCCTCTGGGAAAGTTGAGTTAGAAGAACAATCCCTGAATTTCCTTTGCTCCCTCTTTGCTCATCATAGGTAATAAAAGCCCAAGAAATTCCATCCATCTAACAGGGAGCATGGGGCACCTCTTAGAAGCAAACTGTCCATTAGTCTCTGACATTCACTGCAAAAAAATAATAATTCCTCGAGTGTCTCCTGATGATAAAATCGATCACTCTAGCTTTAACAAGCTTATTAGAAAAGTCTCTTGTCCCCTGAAGTGAACACAGTTCTCTCTTAATTGTCTAGCTTAATGGGCCAAATGGGAAACTGGCTAAGAAGTGTCAGCTCAGTGTTGTGCCCTTTCCCTGGCTCTCAGACGTTTGACTCTGATGTCGTCTCTATCTGCCTTTACCTCTGAAGTACACATTGTCAAGCCCTCCCCAGCCTCTTAATAACCAGTTAGCCAATGGCAAGGGATGGAAAAGCAGCATGGTGGAAATTAACAGAATCTCTTGCAAATCTGTCCCAGTTTGTCTTAGATAAAACTCCTTCAGGGGCACTCCTGGTCCTTTGTCATGGTTAAAATAAACTGTAGGCATATTCCATTTATATTCTGAGCCTCAGGTTTGCTACGATTCCTCTGCAAGTGCTGCTGGAATTTAGGGCCAGTTACAGAAACTGCTGGAGTTAGAAAATGACAGTGATACTCTTTGCTCTCTTCAGGTCTTTGTTTTGGAGCCACTGGTTAATGCTTATTAATGTGTGTGTCAAGGTGATGGCAGAAGAAGGATTGTTAGGGCCATGTCAGGTAGTTACCAACCTTTGTGTCCATAAAACCCATACGGCACCAGAGAGTCTAGCTTTTATGGCAGTATTCTCTTCCCCCCCGCCCCCATTTAATTATAGCATGGCAAGCAGTGATTGATATGGATAAGTAGAGAAACGATTTCTATTATAAACCTCTGCTGTCATTTGCTCATAGACGTTTCCCTACTTCCTCCCCACAACAGATTGCTCATTGATGCTTCTCTCTATACTATATTATCCTTCTGGCTCCCTGAGCTATAATTGAGCTAAGCATGTGCAACTGCAACTTCTCAATTTCATGAATGTATCCCTGTCCCTCACTGTCCCCCTTTCCCTTGAGTGTTTAGACAAGCACCTACCCATCCATCAGTCACTCATCGTGCATATTGCAGGGCTGCATAAGGCACTAATGCGATTCTGCAACATACATGATGGATGAGTAATGGTTGGGGAGGCGCTTGTCTAAGAACACCCCTTGTCTCCCTTCCCTTGTTCATCCCAGATTGTAAGCCCTTAGGGGCAGGAACTTATCTCTAATCATGACTGTTCATGACTACACATTCATGACTATTTAGTCACATTGTACAATAATCATAATCACAATCATAATAAATCTTTCTCAAAAGATTTCCCATTTGAATTGAAGCAGGGTCGTCAAAGTCAAATGCTTAAGATTCATGAGTCATGACCCACACTTCCCCCACAATCACAAGACTGGCTTCAAAATCATGAGAGCTAACTGAATACATAATATGGTTTTATTTATTTGTCTTCTAGCTTCTGAGGTTTCAGGACACACTAAAGTTATATTTTCAGGTTTTTCTATGCACTCATGAAGGCTAGAAATATATATAAAAATGAGAGCTCAGATTTTCACTCTTTCAGCAGCTGGGGCTTTAAGCAAACTCTTAAAATCAAGTTATGTTTGCAATAAAATCACCTGTCATAAAAGGCCTGTTGAAACTTTCTATGTTTCATTTTTTGGTACAGGCCAAAGCTGCGATTTTAAAGTTGGTGGGAGGGTGTTGCCTCCAGGAATTTGGAAATCTCAGCCTAAACAAATGGATCCAAAGCCAGAACCTAACCTGTTATGAGATGCCCTATATTTAGACTTTTCAAACTTTAGGGTCTTCTGACCTGTGATTTTGGTTTTGAAACTCTCCTTCCCTTTGTATTCACTTCAGTAGGTGAATTCTGAAATGCAAGACTTGGGAAGTGATCATTTGTTTAATGAATAATTATCTCTATTCTAAGCGTGAAGAAATCGCTTTAATAATTCTGAAGCAGGTTTAAATGATCACAGCTTTTGTACGAGTTTTCTTTTTTTAAATTCCAGTGACTGATGCTGGCCTAAGTTATCAATGTATGCCATAAAACCTGTGGGGCTGGACCATGTGGACTAGGAAAGAAGACTCATTGTCCAAGGCAGAGATGGAGAGTGGCCTGGTTCAGTATGGGCAGCTCCATACCTCTGCTGGAGAGAGAAAAAGAGTTGCTGACGTTTCAGGCTCGTTTTCTTCTCACCATCTATGGCTCATTATTGGAAAGGGATGAAGTTCTTTTTTGTCATGGTGGTTCAGTGTTTGGACCAGGCAAAATGGGAAAAAGACTGTAAGAAGTTTGGACCAAGGGCCAACGTTTTGTTAGATGTTTTTACAGCGCCTAGCACAGGGCTTAACTTGTGCTAGGGCTTGCCCATGCTTGGCCCCAGCATCTTTTTTCTATCTGTCTATATTCCATCTTTTTGCACCTCTGTCCAGATCCAATCACTGCTGCTACTCTGCCAGTAGACCACACCCACAGTTGAGTAAATTTTGAAGAGGCCAGGACTGGGAAATGGTGGTGCTGCTACCAATCAGCTGTTTGGTGGCAAAACACACCCAGTGCCAAACAGGTGCCAACAGCAGCCCCTCCCCACCCACATGCAAAAGCATCAGCCTGACAGAGGGTGTTTTCAAATGAGCAAGGCAATGGGGAGGGGGGTGTCCATGGTCATCACATGGCTCTGTCACAAAGCACCCACACAAGTGGAGTGCATGGGGAATTATTTAAATGGGTGGCTCCCAATGCGGTTACTGTACATTTGACTGGCCCCATACAGAGCACTCAGGATTTTCCAGAATGACTCCATGCATGGTAATGAGTGGGTGCTCCATGGTTCATGGGAGAACGCATCCCCCTGCTCCATTTCAGATGGGCAGTCCGATCCGTGGCTCCTGGGTGGCCGTGCAGTACCCTGCCTCTCATCTGAAAACATCCAGAGATGAGGCTGGGGGTGTCGTGGATGTGCAAGAAGGAGGCTGCTTCTGCCACTCATCAGCTGTGGCTGAGAGAGTGCTGGGACCTGGAAGGGCAACTCCAAAAGTTCATCTGAATACTCTCTACGCATCCAGGGTCTAGGGGTGGGAACTTCCAGGGTGGACTTGAGTCTTTAGCACACCTTTTTATGAACTAATATAAAGGTGTCCCGGTCCATGGCTTGTTTCCTAGGAATTAAACAACAGTAATAGAGTTGAAACAGGTAATGGGTTTATTATTTGCAGGTATTATTCACATTTTCAGGAAGCTCTTCAAATTGAAATGTTTCACATTTTTGATCATTTCTGTTATTTCAGATGCATAATTTTCAGAAATTGCACATGTGCATTAGTGCAAATATTGCCAAAATGGAGTAACATTTAAATACAAAAATGAACGATATACCAAAATAACCAAACTGAAAAAAATGAAATAGAATAACTGAAACAGATACCCATTATCATCATCAATGGATATCCATTATTATCACACCACCATTTTGGATACAGGTAGTATAAATCTGATAATTTATTTGTTTTGGGGGGTATGTATTCCATTAATAATAATTAATAATTAAATGTGTATGAAAACTTTCAAAAGGAGCATCTAGAGAAGGTGAGAAAATATCAGAACTTTACCCATGAGGTAAAGCAACAGAAGTGTCTATGTTCTGCCCATTGTCTTGTTTGCAAATGATTTGGTCTCCAAAAAGATGCTTCATAGTGAATACTTTTCATATTGACAATGACTCAGTCTGCATAGCAAAAATCACTGTTTTTCTTGTGGCTCTGTGACAGACCGCTGCCTGGTTGAGTGACTGTAGGACTACGTCCCTCCTACTACCAGCAGCCTGTCCCTCAAATGGCTGCCAGGTGATGCCTGGAGCTAATGAACCTAATTGGCCTTGTGGTAAGATAAATGTTTTTAAAAGTCAACAAGACACAAGGAAAAGGAGCTGTCAGCTGCTGCGGCTGGTTTATATTTATTTATTTATTTATTTATTAAACTTAATATCCTGCTCCTCTTGCCTCTGGCAACCTGGAGCGACTCACAACATAAAAATAAATACAAATAGAAAATACAATAGAAATTTTTTAAACAACATAAATATTAAATTAAAACAACACTGGCCTGCAACAAACACTTAGCCCACCCTAACCCAATTCTCCCTCCCCCTAACAGAAACACTTGGTGGAAAAGTCAGATCTTACAATTATGTCTGAAAGCCAGGAGATCCAGAGTGAGGCAAACCTCCACCAGGAGGGCATTCCATAGCCATGGCACGGCTGCCGAGAACATCCTCCTGTCAGTATGAACCCACCGATACCATGGGACCTCCAGAAGAGCATCCCCGGACAATCACAGGGGCCACCCTGGGATCCAGGGGGTGAAGCTATCTTTCAGATAATCAGGACCCAGACTGTGTAGGGCTTTAAAGGTTAAAATCAGCACCTTGAATCTGGCCCAGAAGACAATAGGCAGTCAGTGCAGAGTGCGAAGCAGCGGCTGAATATGTTCTCTATGAGCAATACTGGTAAGCAGTCGGGCTGCAGCCTTCTGCAGCAGCTTCTGAACCATCATCATGGACAGTCCCATGTAGAGCGCATTGCAATAGTCTAACCTCGAGGTGATGAATGTATAGATGATGGTGGTGAGTTTGGAGTCTGAGACATATAGGCAGAGCCATCTCACCAGATGTAATTGGTGAAAGGCGCCCCTGGCCGCAGCCAACACCTGCAGATCCAGGTGCAGCTGCAGATCCAGGAGCACTCCCAGACTCCGCACAGATGGAACCAAAGGAAGGCAAATGCCCCCAATAATGGGGGAGATCCCCTTACCCAGATCACCGTCCCCACCAACCACCATCACCTCTGTCTTATCGTGATTGAGCTTCAACTGGATTAGCCTCATCCAGTTACCCACAGCCAGTGAACACCAGGACAGCAAGAAGACAGCAGGTCCGGGGCTGATGAAAAAGACAAATACAGCTCGCATGATTCATGTACCGATGACAGCAGACAGTATACCCCAGCTGTGGACCACCTCCCCCAAGGCTTCATATACACATTGAACAAGAGAGGGGACAGAATAGAACTCTGTAGCACCCCACAAGGGAGGTATCCCAGGGAAGAACAAGAAACCACAGATAGGTATTCCTCTCAGGTCTGGGAGGAGGTGTGATGGGTGAGCGGGTAGGGGCTGGTAACTAGATCCTTTGCTTGCTACCGCTTATGGACTTCTCATTTAGATAAACCATCACTGGGGAAGATTACTCTGGACTCTGAACTGAACAGTTTGCTACCCAGAGCTGGAAGAATGATGGGCTGCTCCCTGAAAATACTTACCTGACCATGGTGCTTCATCACAGACCCATAGATTGTGAGAGGTTTCTAAGGCCAATAGTATCATCACAATATCCACCTCATAACATGACAATTTTGATTATTGATCTTGGGCGCTACCAGAATGTTTATCAGGGGCTGCAGGGGCAGGGAGGGACAAAGAGGCTCTCCTGTCATTTTGTTGTGATGCTGCACAGGAAGTGGATGCACATTAATAAGGAGCATGAGAGTTCTTTGCCCTTGCCTCTTTCCAACATTTGCCATTTTCACATGAGATTCCCCCCTCCCCCCCTTTCTCATGTGGGTGACTGGGTGGGCATGGGATGTGTGTGTCCATGTGACTGTCGGTGCATGTGTGTGTGTGTGTGTGTGTGTGTGTGTGTGTGTGTGTATGCACACGCTCCTGCACTCCACCCATCTCCACCGATTCCCCCATGCATGGAGGCATCGGACAAAAATGGAGGTGCCTCCCTGTGTGTAGATCAGTGGAGGTGGGTGGAGATGGGTGTGCACCCCTGCGACTGGCCACCCACGGACCGTGGCACATCCCCATCCCCCCGCACCATGGATCCTCCTGGCCCATGTGAAAAGGGCCATTGACCCTCCCCATTGCAAGATTACCTCAGCTCTTAAAGAGCATTGTGGCATCATAGCACTCCAAAGCACTGAGGTGAACCACCAGCTTGCTCACTGATGTTCCCTCTACTGTCCTGCCATTCAGGGTCACCTTCTCCCTTGTAAACCAAGCTAAGTGCACGTACCTGCGATTCCTCAACTTTGTGAATCTTTCCTTGTCTCTCCCTATGTTCCCTTTCCCTTGACTCCCCTCCCTTGTCTCTCCTAGATTGTAAGCCTTACTGTGCAGGTACCTGTCTCTTATCAATGATTGTTCAGTTCCAGGTACATTGCTGTCACTATAATAATAAGTCCTTAACTTACTATTAACTTTCTATTAACTTGCCTCTTGCCCCTGGCATGCATGATGATGATAATATATATTTGTTTTCTCTATCCAGGAAGAAGTTATTACAGCTTCAGGTGGTGAGATGATACTGGAACCGTGTGGACAGATGAAGAACCCACCTGACTACAGCCCCTTATTTTAATAACTGTTTTCTGACACTATCTGGAATGGAAAGAATTAGCCAATAGCCACAAAACTCACCATGAGCAATACTATTCTGATTATCAAACCTTCAGAGTTGGTAGCTAGTGGCCAATTCACTATAACCAATAAAGGATCTTAAAGAATTATTATTTTTTTCTTTGCAATCATTATTTGTGTCACTTTTAATGGAAAGGTGGAAGAATATGAAGACAGTTTCTTATGGATTGTGTTTGGAGTTGAAGACTAATCACCACTGACTCCTAAATTCGTCACTTAATTTTTTAGCTAATATCAAGAATTGAAAATCCAAGAGGACAAGCATCCAAAAACTGTATTTGCCTTAATAAAGCATGATATGAAATCAATATTAGCAGAACAGTTTTGCTAGCTTCCACTGACATACTAATCCATCCATCTTGTGCTCCTCACCACCTTAGGTCATGAAGGGACAGGGACTTTTAAAACCTTGAGAAACTTAATCCAAACATTTTTGTGTAGATTTGGGTGGAAAATCAAGTCGTTGGCTTTCCATTTTCAAGCCTATTATCAGAGTGATTTGCTGCAATGCTGACAGATGGCACATCCCTACATGTTAAGTTTTTGTGGCAGCTCATTTCAATGGAAAGAATTTCATCCAGAGAAGACAATTAGGCTGTTTTTACACGGTTGGGGTAGGTGGGTGTTTCGGCGTGGTGGGTAGGTGTCCCTTTACATGGACACCCACCCACCTCCACCCACGGAGCCTCCTCCGTTTTACTGGATGGCTCTGTGGGTGGAGGTGTGTGTGTGGCGGGAGTGTTTACACGGGCTCGTACCCACCGTACACCCATCCCCCCATCCACCTCTGGTCATGTATGCAGGCTTCCTCCCCTCCGTACACCCGCCTGAACACTGAGCAGTGGTGGGGGGAGGGGATGGGGAGTCTGTGTAAAAACGGCCTTAGTTCTGCATTGCATAGTTGTTTATGGGTGCTGGACATGATCTACAAACCACTTACTCAAAAGTAGAGGCCTGAGACCAAACCTAAACCCAGCAGGACCTGACTGGTCCCACTGCGCTTTGTTATGGTGCACTCCAAGCCAATCCCTGAAACAAAGCCAGGAGACCGTATCCTTATGGAGTGTGGTGATGTCACAGAACTCCATTGATCTGGATATTTTGTTTTGGATACTTCATCTATTTCAGTTATTTGTCACTTCATTACTGGAATATGTAGCACTATTTTGTGACTACTCAAACCAATATGAAGTACCACAATATCAAAGTGATAGAAATACTAAAACAAAGTAAATGAAGGAGCAAAATAACTGAAACAATTATCTGAAATGCACAAACATACCAGAAACAATAGTTCCTCATAGCCAGGAAGTTCATTTTATTGGAAGTGATTTGAAGTGGCCAAGTTGAGTTCATTGGGTACATTTGCTGCAGATCCTCACTTGGTTGGGGTAAGCCAGTGGCGGAACAGTTAGGAGGTAGGGAGCTTCCCATGTGGCACCACAGTGTGCGCACATGCAAGGTAAGCTAGGTCCATGCCCACGTGCAAGAGCTTTGGATTGGGGCCTAAGCTCTTCACAACCTTGCTCCCCCCTACCTCTCTGCACTTATTGCCCTCCATACTCCAGCCCGTGCACTTCGCTCCTCCTCTGTCCCCTCTCTCGCCCTTCCATGCCTTCCCTGCTCCCCTAAGCGCCTTCGTCCCTTCTCACTTGCTGCCCCCCATGCCTGGAACTCCCTCCCTGTCCACATCCGCCTTGCCCCCTCCCTTCATACCTTCAAATCTCTCCTTAAAACTCACCTCTTTCGCTCTGCTCTGTCTGACTCTTTATCCTGCTGAGCCACTATTCCTATACCTACGATCGGTTTACCCTTATCCTTGCAACATGGACCTGCCTGCTGTCATTCTCATCGTAACCAAGCCAAGTACGTGCACTTGAGACCTCGCATCTTCATGAATGTTAGACCCCTTGTCTCTCCCTCTGTTCCCCTTCCTAAGTCTTTCCCCCAGCTCCTGTCTCTCAGATTGTAAGCCCTAGGGGTAGGGACCCTGTCTATTTTATTACTTTGTAAAGTGCCAGGTACACTGCTTGCGCTATATAAATGTTTGTTAATAATAATAATATTAAAGTGACTCCAATTGATTTTTCCTACTTTTCTCAGATGTTTAGGAGGCATTTTGTAGTGATGGAACAGGGAATGGTCTCCTTAAGCCTAGACTGTCCATCACCCTTGTATTTGCCCCTTTCTAGGGCTATAGTCCTCAAAAGGCTTCTGGAAGAGAATAATTTCAGGTAAGGACTGTATGACAGAGTCACATACACTTTTAGGACCAGCACCTTGGGAAAGGGCTGTAGAGGGGCTTTGTGAGTGTGGGTCCTTAAAGGAACTCTGGCCAGTGGAGCTAATGTGGCACCTGATGGCCTCCTGTGGGAGGCAGTGGGAGAGAAAGGTGTAGAAGCCAGAGAGCAGAGGGTGTTTGGAGACTGTAGACCAGGCTGGGAGCTCTCCTGGCAAGAAGTTGTGAGGAGAAAACAGTCTCTCTGTAGGCTGAAGGGAAAACTGAAACAGAGAGCTGAGAGAGAGCCTGGGAATGAGGGAGCCCGGCTACAACGCAGCCCAGAGACACAGCATGGAGCACAGGTGTGGGAAATCTGGGTTGTGGGACTTTGGGGAGGTGCCTTTGGTTCGGCTGAACTGCTTGAAAGGACTCAGCAAGGCTGAGAGAAGCTCCTTTTCCCAGGAGGATTGGGATGGCCTGTAGGGGAGTGAGGAGGGCAGTAGGGGTGTGTATTTCATTTTCGTTATTATAGCGAAAATGAAAATGGTGATTTTCATTTTCATTATTGTACAAATGAAAAAGGAAAATAATAATGAAAACAAAAATGAAAACAAAATTTTGTTTTTTAAATAATGGGAAACCACTGAAAAAGGTATTTATGACAATTTTATTTTGTTTATTATTCAATTCTGCTTAAACTTGGGTTGATTATACCTCCAATGGAGGGCACTATGTGCACCAAATATCAAAATGATTTGATAAAGGGGAC
>QEPC01007653.1:6818-17072 GCA_003113815.1 Sphenodon punctatus
GGGAGCATATAACACCTGTGCTCCGGTCTCTGCACTGGTTGCTGATAGCGTGTTGAGCCAGGTTCAAGGTATTGGTAATGATCTATAAGGCCCTTCATGGTCTTGTCCCCTCATACCTCAGGGACCACCTCACCCTCTGTGCCCCAGAATGGCTCCTTCAGTCTGCCAGGAGTGCCTTCCTGGAGGTCCCTCATGTTAAGCGGGGGGGTCACCATGGAGAGGGCATTCTCGGTGGCCGGGCCACGTCTTTGGAATTCCCTCCTGGATGAAGATCACCTGACCCCAAGCCTCCTAATATTTCAGTGGGCTTGTAAAACCTGGTTGTTCACCCAGCCCTTTGGAAAGGGTGGGAGAGGGTTTTTACCTTCCCTGCCCTTATTTTTATTTTTTCCTATCCCTCCGATGTTTAAATTGTTGAGGTTTTAAGAAAAAAGTAAATTGTTCCTATGAATTAGGCATATGGGGCAACTCATAAATGTATGAAATGTATGAAAATAAATAAATAAAATCAAATCATTCCTGCACAGAGAGCCAATTTTCCAAAGCATCAAGAAACAGCTACTCCAGCCCCAGGTACCGCCGCCAGGGTTCTGGGGCCAACATCTTTAAGCTGCCACTCTAGTCCCAGGACCCAACATCCTGGATCTGGAGCCATCATTTCTTGCACAGAAAGCCTTTTTCCGAATGCCCGAACCGAACCAAAGACTACTGAACTGAACGGCTGAACCCGAACGTGGCAAACGGGCCGAACAGGTGAACTGAATGGGCGAAACAAACAGGACCAAACCGAACAGGACTGAACCGAACGGCCGAACCCGAACTGCAACCTGTTTGCCCATCCCTACTTCATATACATGTTGAACAAGAGGGGAAACAGACTAGAACCCTGTGGGCGTTTTTAAATGAGCTGGATTTCTCCCGCAGTTTAAACCTGCTTCTCTGGGAAAACCCTGTGGGAGGGCTTTACATGCTCCTCTGTGAAACAGAAGTCACCCGGGCACCATTAGAAACAGCTGCACTGCGCAACTCCTGGGTGTTTTGAGACGCAACGTAGATAAGACCTTGTTTATTGGGGTCTTATCTTTGCCACATCTCAAAACAGCTGGGAGTCGCACAGCACTGCTGTTTCTAATGGCACCCAGGTAACTTCCAGTTCAGGGAGGAGCATCTAACACACACACACCCCCGGCCCCAACAGAGGTTTCCCAGAGCTGCCAGTTTTAACTACGAGAGAAATACCACTCATTTAAAAAGGTCCTGAGAGACTCCATGGGGAGTGGGGTCAAAGAGAAGATGAGCAATCGCCCATCACCACTCTATGGGACCTCCCTGATAGGAAGGAGCTGAACCACTCAAGAGCAGTTCCACGCACCATGGCCAGATCCTGTACCCATGTCAGCATCACCTCACAGTCAACAGTATCGAAGGCCGCCAAAAGATCTAACAAGATCAATAGGGTAGAATTCCCCTTGTGAATCTCCAGGCTCAGACCACTGGCACTGACCAAGGCCACAAGCAGTCTCCCATCAGTTTCAGTTAGCACATTAAGTTTGGAGGAACCATTTGTAGTGTCTAATTCATCATTCCTGTTATACGTTAGAAAGAAGCTGAAAGAAGTTATCCAGAATGGAATGCATCAACCAGCATTAGTGGAAGGTACATGTTTGCATTAAAAAGGGATATACTCAAAGACTGTGATCAGATCTCTTCTAGCTAAACCACAGAAAGACCCGAATTTATGTATTACATGTCTGCGAATCAAGCAAGATGCAAATAGAAACATAAGACTTTTCTCAGTAATGTACAATAAAAATACAATGACTAGCAGTTGATGCAAAGCATATAAAAATGTTTTCAAATAAGGACAACACCAACAGCTATGAAATCAGGCATCAGTAAGTCATAATGCAATTCTGCACGATACTAATGAACTCATTCTCCTGGCATATATGACATAACTAGCTCATTTTAATTCTTTATAAACAAGAGTTAACAGCTTGAAAGGCATGCTCTATGTGGTTCATTTTTATGAGCTCTGTCTCCTCCATACTTGATGTTCTGATGGCATTAGGGAAGGGGTGTATTATGCCCCACTTTCCTCTTCACTACTCCAGGAATCATTTAATTTAAAAAACAAAACAACAAACAACAACAACAAAACCACCAAATCTAAAGGCTTCTATTGTATTCTTAAAAAGTGTTGTGTGAGAGAGCTGATGCAGCTAGAAGTCCCGTTTTTAGATTTTTTTCTATAATTTATTTCATTTACCCATGCCTGTTATATCCCTGTTGTTACTTTTTAATCATCACTCCCACTAGGTATTGTTTTCCCATTGAGGCAGTAGTTAAATGAGCTGAGAATTAGATCTGTACTGCATCAGCAGTGGGCATTGCAGATATTACTGACACATTAAGAAAGAAATTCAAACAAAACAAACAAGAACATGTTCTTTTCTATTTCAGGAATTGATCCCAGTTCTATAGTTTGGTAGCTGAACGGTATTCAGGAGGCAGAGAGGAGGTCTGCCACAAATGAGCTGCTATGCAAGCTCATTAAAAGAAATAAAATTACTGTTATCCTGTAATTTCATTTCTCTTTGTTCTTTGAAAGCTGGTTGGAAGAGAACTGATCTTTCCCTGCGGAAGCAATTCTAGTGGAGTCTCAGACTCTCTTTCATAGAATCGTAGAATCATGTAATTTTAGGGATGGAAGGAAAAGAATCCAAGGATCATCTAGTCCAACTCCCAATCAAACTACTGAAACCCAGGAGTTTTGAATCTAGAAGCTTTGGCTACTATAGCCTAGACAGATGTCCTTTATAGCCAGGGGAAGGTCACCAACCCTATGCTGATAAAGTCAGCTAACACTTTTCTTAGAGAGAGCAATGTTATTAGGGATGGGCGAACGCGGTTCAGAAGTTCGGAGTTCTGACCAAACTCGGTCTGTTCAGTTGACCGAACCGAACTTCCGAACCAAACTTGAATTTCATACCAAACCGAATTTCCGAACTCCGTTCTGATCGCCCATCCCTACTGGCAACACACACCAAAAAACCTGGTTTTGAATGGCCGAACTTGGTTTGGAAGTTCGGAATTCGACTGAACTTGGTCTGTTCGGTCGACCGAACTGAACTTCTGAACCAAACACAAATTTCAAACCGAACCGAACCGAATTTCCGAACTCGAATTTCAAACCAAACCAAACCGAACCAAATTTCCAAACTCCGTTCTGTTCGCCCATCCCTAAATGTTATGTCCATTTATCAGTTGCAACAGTGTAGGTCCTATTGAAACCAACCCCTAAGGTGAAAACCTCCACCATCAAAGTCAATGACAAAACTACCATTGACTTTAATGGCTGAGGACTTCCCTCCATGTCTTCCATCCCTGGAGGTAATAGTTAGGGGAAAGTAGCTTCAGTCAATATTTCAAGGGTGCCTTACTATTTTCCAGTGTTCTACTGTGAGTGGCATGAAGAGATAAATAATTGTGACAAAGAGCACATCCAAAACAGAGGGTAAAGACATGTGCTGACAGTGGAGCAGCTGCCTGACCCGCCCCGAAAAAGAAACCATGGCCTCCAATCCCCAGATCAGCAGGCAGCACAGAACAAATGGGCCTGTGACCCCATTTGGCCTGGGATGTACCTCAGAGATTTTCCTCAGGATGCATCCTGGGCCAGCCACCTACCCTCCTCAGACGGTCCCAGCACACCATCTGTCAGCGTGGGAATAGATGAGCAGGTGAGTCCCAGACCCATGAGGGTCACAGTGGGACAACACGAGCCACCATCTCACCTGTTTTTACCCAAAGTCTGTTTTCATAGAACTAAGGGTGTAGCTCTGTGGGAATGGGCCCTGGTGCAGAAGATGGAATGGGTCCCCTGCTGGGGCTCACTGCTCCAGGGTGCATTTGCATTCTACATGTTGTGTCCCCCTCCCCCCCCCCACTCATGGGTCCCGGTGTGGCTGCAGCTGCTGCACCTACACCCCTGCATGGAACCTAAAGACAAACAAGCCTCCATGTGAAGAAAAAAACAGTAAATCTACACCTGTATTTTCAGGGGTAGTGATTGAAGCTCACTGAATGCTCATGTACACAACACCAACAGGTTCCTTGGAACAATTCTTCACCCACGTACACCATTCTGCTCTAACTTAGTAAACTGTATGGAAAATGATCTGGCACTCAGTTGGGCAACTCAGAGGAAAAAGAGGTGTGGTGTTTTTTCCCTCTCAAACAAAGCAGGCTTTCTGGGGGTGGGGGGTTGCCATATTTTTCCTACTCGCCGGAAGACTGTATGAATGTTTGCTTCCTCAGGCAGCCCTGGTTCCTCCCAGCTCTCCCACCCCATCCTGTCTCAGGGCTTAACAGAGACAGGGGCCACTGCAGCTTTTTCTGCCTCCTTCAATATGTCACCCTAGGCAGCTACCTGCACTGTCTCTATGGGTGAGACCATACAAGACGTTAATACACCTTGTTCAGACTTATCCAACTTTGGGAAAAATGAACATGCCATGCAACAGATAATATGGATGGCAGCCACCAGAGGTTCACCCATCCCTGCTCTGAGGCAGCGAGCCAGCTAACATGTGATGTGTCCACTTGAGAAGGCCGGAGAAGGCCAGTGTAAACATTGCCCAAAGTATGCTAATGGGCCACCTGCCATGTGGTCGGGCCCGTGCTGCCCTGCTTTGTGCCACTCTACTGGCACCATATAGCAACAGGCACAGTTTGCCATTCCCATGCATCCATGCCATGGCCGGGGGCGGGATAGTGGGTGAGCCAGGGGATGGTGGGTGGGATAGGACTGGACAGCCACGCATGTGGATGGCTCTTCAGCCCGCCCTGGGGCATATAATGGGACTTGTGACAGTGACCCGTCCACCTGGTTTGGTTTCCACATGGGGGGCGGGGAGCTACTCACTTCCCACTCTTTATGAAATGACTCTTCTTCTGTCTACACTGTCTATCTGAAAGAAAACAAGTGAAATAACTTTAGTTTTAAATTACTTTTAATTTCTTAATGTATTTACCTGATATCTCTCACCTTCAAATCAAGGGCTAAAGTTTTCTCGCCCCAATACATAGAGCAGAAACATGTGGCTGCCAAGATAAAATTGGAAAGTACAACATGTAACGTCAAATCAAAGAAGAAAAAACAAGAATTCCTAATCTATTACTTCTGTATGAATGCACACAGGCAAATAAGGGTGAATATAATGCAGTTCAAATGTTTGAGTCATTTACATGTGTGTGATAATTATTCAAATAAATGGGAGAGAGAGAGAGAGAGAGAGAGAGAAGAGAAAGAAGTGAAGAAGTAAGAAAGGCTAGGTACAGTGATCTATATCCTTGAATTGTACCATACAATTCAAAGGAAATATTTTTCAGTACTGTATAATTTGGGGTTGTTATTACTTTGTGGATCTTTATGGACAGGTTAGCAAGATAAAAACCCACAAAGCAATAGGGTACAAGAGCATAGTTAGACATTTCAAAAACCTGGGAGAACACCTTCAAAAGCTGGGACGTTTCTACTTGCAGGATAAAAAAATACATTTCCTGAACTGACCAGTTTAGAAGGATTACCATAGCAGTTTAAACATCTAGCAGAATTCTGGGTTTTCACTTAGAGAGAATACGTTCTTTTACCACCAAAAGCAGTCAAAGAAGAATTGTTATGGAATGTTAATTCAGTTAAATTTTATAAACAAAAAGCAGACCTCATTCTGGAAGAAAATCATTTGCAAGTTTGGGTCTATTATTTAGTTAGTTAGTTAGTTCCATTTTTATTCTGGCCTTCCCTAAAGGCTCAGGGTGGCTAACATCATCATAAAAATAAGCATATAAAATACAGAAGATAAAACCTACAAAAACACATAAAATGCTTATAAACCCTCCCCTCTCCTGCAAATCCTAAACCTGCATGTCAAATGTCT
Source organism: Sphenodon punctatus (assembly GCA_003113815.1). Taxonomy (NCBI): domain Eukaryota; kingdom Metazoa; phylum Chordata; class Lepidosauria; order Sphenodontia; family Sphenodontidae; genus Sphenodon; species Sphenodon punctatus. The sequence continues at coordinate 12,761 of QEPC01007653.1, forward strand.
GGCCAAATAAATAGGTCTTACACTGTGACCAAATGAAGCTCAGATTAGGGTTTTGGTGAACCTCCAAAGAAGGGAGTGAGTTCCAGAGCCATGGAGCAGATACTCTCTGCATGCTGAGGTCGTATGTCTACTGGTAGATCAGAAATCAACACTAGATTTATATTCATGAATATTATTCCCATTTTTGGACAGGCCTCTGAATAGCTGAACAATATTTGTAACCCAGATGGATATTTGCATATCTGTTAATTTCAGTGACTTCGTTCTGGCAATTGTGCATGTGCAATAGTGCCAAGAACACATACACACACACAAAATAACCAAAATACTGAATGACCAACCTGAGCTACCAAAATAAGTAAAATAACCAAATTGGAATAACCCAAACAGATATGTGATGCAGCACAAATAGCAGTTCATATCTGCTTCTTCAGACCCAAATCAAATCAAATTCTTTAGGTGTGTTATTTGCCACAAATATTCAATACAACTCGCTCCAGTACCCACAGAGGTCTTACACAAATACATTCAGAATACCAAAAACCGTCCATTAAGAAATGAAAAGGAACTACAACATACACTTGGACTAAAAGTTAGCAGAAGTGACAACCGTACATATACCTGCTTCAGATGTTACCTCTAGGGCTGTTTTTACACGGATGGAGAGATGGGGGATGGATGTTTTTACACGAATGGGGGGGATGGATGTTCTGGCATGGTGGGTGGAGGTGTGTGTGTGTCCCTTTACATGGGCGTTTTTTTCTCAGGCCCGCTTGGTGTTCTGGTGGGTGTGCGGCAGGGGGGCAATCCATGTACACGGCCGGTGGTGGGTGGGGATATGGGCGTGCGCTGGGTGTGCGCCCGTGTAAACACTATGGGTTGTGGGTGTTTGTGCATGCTCAGTCCCAGCGCACACTCACCTCCACCCATCGCACACCTGCCTCCACCCAGAGGCCTCTGGTAAAACAGAGGAGATTCCATGGGTGTAGGTGTGTGGAGATGGGTGTAGGTGGGTGTAGGTGTGTGTGTGTCCACACACAAACACCTCCACCCACCACGACAACCCATCCACCTCGTCTGTGTATTAAAGGTCATCGATACACACCCACCTCCACCGGTTTTCCAGAGGGCTTTGTGGGTGGAGATGGATGGAGGTGGGGCACACACCCCCACTCATTGCCCGTAGTGTTCACAGGGGCGATCATCAACTAAACAGTTGTCCCCCCACCCAATGCCAGTCACTTACACGGATGCCCCCACTGGCATAACACCCTCCTGCACACCCGGGGGGGTGGAGGGGTGTCCATGTAAAAACAGCAGTGTATACAACATCAGCAAGACAATTTTTGTAATATTGGCCATTTTTACATGGACGTCATCCGATGGGTGTTAATGGGTGTTCGTGGGTGAACACCCATAAACACCCATCGGATGGGTGTGACAGTGCCTGTGTAAACGTCCACAAGTGGGTGCGTGCATGTTCATGACCCACCCACCAACACCCATCAACACTCACGGAGCAGTCTGGAAGGAGCTGGCATGCTCTGTGGGTGGAGGTGGGTGGATATGGGTGTTCAACACCCGCCTGTCCATGTAAAAACCAGAACACCCACACCCGTGGGAATGGATCCACCGAGACCACAGAGAGATGGCTAGAGAGGCCACACAGGTGCCCTCAAGTAGACACGCCCACTCGGGGAGATGCCGGACACCCACCTGGGAGCCCTTAAAAGGGATCTGAAACAGGACATGGGTGTGCCGGCTCCCAATATGTCTGGAAGGAAAGCCTCCTACAAAATGAAGGGAGCCAGTGTCGCGACTCATGCGGGACAGGCCAGGGTAGGCAGAGCGACCCTGGGACACCCAGGGGAGGGGAGTCAGCCCCACCTGCCTGGGAGGGGAAGTGGGAAGGACCGCTAAACACAGCACACCCATCGACCGCAGTCCCCCACTCCAGCACAGCCACGGGGCATGGGGGAGTGAGTGAGAGCTACAGAGAGGTATGTGCGAGGGGACCCCAAGAACCTGGGGGGGGCATGCCAACAGTGGAAAACAACCTGAGGGAGCACAGGGCAGGCAGCTGACGGCTAACGGTTTCCACCTCCACCCCCAGGACAGCACCCAGACACAGGAGCAATGCACCACTGGGGAGATGGCCAAGGAGGGTCTCCATGACAGCCAGGTAAGGTGTCCGTGCCCCCACGGGGGGAGTGAGGAGGGATTCCCCCAGAAGGGACCACACGGAGGCTGCATCTGTCCACGTCCCGGCTCCTTGTCCGGAGGCCTTGAGATTGTGTGTGCGGGTCCTCTGCCCGGGTGTGTGTGTGTGTACCCCAACACACATGGGCTAATCCCATGCCCAGCGTGTCGCGGTTGCATTGGGCCTCTGCCTCCTTCCCCTGTGCCCCTTACCACCCCCTGCCCCCCGCTGGGGGCCCTCTGCCTCCTTGGCCATGCAGCCCTTCCCTGTGTGGTTGCGTTCACGGTTGTGTGTGGGCGGGGTCTGGTTTGTGGGGAGTCTGTGGTGCCCGGCTGGTTGGCCCTGTCACGGGGCTGGCTGGGGTCTGCTACTGTGTGTCTCCTGTCATCCCTGCATCCTCCTACGCTGCCTGCACAGGGTCTGGTGGTTCATGGGCAGAACTGCTTGTCGCAGCTTCACTTGCCCTCAGTCGGCCATGTTATGATGTCGCTGTGCTGGGCGGGGCTTCCCTGTCTTTCGGTGTCTCGGGTGTCTGTGTAAATGTCATGGGTATTTGCTCGATGTAAAAAAGACCATTGTTCCATTTTTGTGCTGTGCCCTTTCAAAAAGGTGTAGGAATGCTGAAAGAGATTTAGAAAGAGCTACAAGAATAACTCCAACAGGCTTCAAAGGTATCAGACTTTTTTGCATCACAGCTCTCTCAGGCCCTCAGTCTGAAATCGGTGGGGCTAATCCCATGCCCTGTGAATTCCACGTGTACCCCTGCATGCAGCTGCATGGAAACTGCATGCACTTCCATTGTGGGCACATTGTGCTATATGGAAACCACACCCATGGGATCTGCGGGGCATGGGATCAGCCCCACTAGGCATTTCCCTATTGGAGCTTTGTTTATAGGAAGCACAAGCAGGACAATTGACCAAAGGTAAGGAAATTGTAAAAATATGTACAATATCACCCGTAATGAAAAATTATAAATGAATATAATAAAATCACAAAAAGAACCATGGGAAAGAGTAACTTCGTTAAACAGTAGATCTATGTGGCTGCAACATAGATAATTAATGATGAATAAGTAAATATTTAAAAACTTTGAGTGACAGTACATTTTCCTTATAAAAATGTAAGGGTGCTTCTGGTTTTTGTTGTTCTTTTTTTATCTGGGGCATTGTGAGCTCACTGATAAAAGCAATGTAATTGAAAGATAAGACTGACACTCCATCCTTATCTTACGGGTAAAAAAAGGCACGAACGGCATGAGCCAAGAAAAGCATAAGACTTAACTTCAAGTTTCCTTCTGGCTTCTGCCAGTTTCCATCACAATGTTTACATTATTTAGACTTAATTTTGCATCTGCATATTCTGTATCGGAGGGGGAAGGATGGTGAAGGAGAACAGCAGTAAAAGAGGATAGGGATGGGCGAACGCGGTTCGGAAGTTCAGTGTTCGGCCCAAACTAGGCCAGTTCGGACTGCCGAATGCAAACACGAACCCGAACACAAACAGAACCGAACACCGAACGGCAAAATGGCCGAACGTACCGAACAGAACAGAACACCAAACGGCAAAATGGCCGAACAGTTCGGTCAGTTCGGATCGCGTTCTGTTGTGTTTGGGTTGCTAAAACGTGGTCTACTGTCACTCTGTCACAGTCAGGTCACTGGAAGGCCAAATGCAACAGGGAGGGGGAAGTCATCTGACTCAGCTAGGAGCAGACTTCCAGGCACCAGGGGTGGAGGGTGGAGAGTGGCTTGGAGTAGCAGCCAGCCTGCTGAATCGCCATCTCTTTTCGCCTCAGACCACTGACTTGGCAGTCTGCAATTGGCCATGGGCTAGGCTGCACAGAGCCAATGGGGCTTGCGGTGAGGCGGGCGCAGAAGAAAAAACACTATTTGCCTCCCTCCTTCCCAATACCTTCTGAGCTAGTCACTGTTCATGAGCAACAGGCATTTCAGAAGGCTCCTTCACCCAGCATTTTTCCAGCTCCCCAATCCATTGCCATCCTCCTCCTATTTCACCCATCCAACCCATCTACCCCCATATTCTCATTTATTTACCTTAGCTTAGATAGATTTAGTTGTTATTTTTTGTTTTTATCCCTCCCTGTGTTCA
>QEPC01007653.1:22009-38054 GCA_003113815.1 Sphenodon punctatus
TGCAAATCCTGCCCTCCCAGGGGTGCTAGGGGATGCTAGATATTACAACTAGAAAGCTGCCCCTGGCTGGCACATGCAAATCCTGCCCTCCCAGGTGTGCTAGGGGATGCTAGATATTGCAACTAGAAAGCCGCCCCTGGCTGCCACATGCAAATCCTGCCCTCCCAGGGGTGCTAGGGGATTATCAATATTGCAACTAGAAAGCTGTCCCTGGCTGGCACATGCAAATCCTGCTCTCCCATGGGTGCTAGGGGATGCTAGATATTGCAACTAGAAAGCCACCCCTGGCTGGCACGTGAAAATCCTACCCTCCCAGGGGTGCTAGGGATGGCGACACGAGATGTGACCCTGACTGGAGGAATGAGACTGCCCTTATTTGGGGGTGCGTAGGGAATGGGACGGCAACAACTGGAGAGTGGTGACCCTTGATAGCCTGGCACATGTATGGGTGGGGATGCTCATGCCTGACTGCTGGAAGAGTCCCCCACACTACAGTACTCTCTCTCTCTGTGGCAGACATCCGCTGCCACATGCTATTAGCCACTGTTTGTGCCTGACTGATGCGCACCACCCACGCACCCACCTGCACACCGGTGAGCAGAGCTCGCTCTAACTGATACAGCCTTTCTTGTCTTAAAAGTAAAAAAAAGGTTTACAAACCTGGCAGGAATGGCAGTAGAGCCCACCGCTTCCTCCTCATCCGAGGAGGAAGCCAGTGCCAGCGGTGCCATGGGAGGTGTAGCAGGGGCAGCGGCCTCCACCAGTTCCTCCTCCACCTCCACTGGCAAATGTGCCCCCAGTCGGAGGATGCGAGCAGGAGCAGTCTTCTTCATTTATTTTTTTCAAAAACCACACACAGCACAAACCAACAGTCACCCACAACACACACCCAAACACACAGCACAGCCAAACCCAACACAATCACAGCCAAAACACATGAACCAAGCAGCCACTCACCTCACACGCCTCACACACACACGAATTTCCAGTTTCCGGCACAATTTCCGGCTTCCCGCGCGCTCACGATATTTTTAGGCCGAACGCCGAACACTGAATGCCAACTCGGCGATCCACCCAAATGGCAAACGGCTGAACACGAACACACGACCCGAACGCGGCCGAACTGAACAGTCGAACGCGAACTCGTCGATCCACCCGAAGGCCGAACACGAACACATGAACCGAAGGCTGACGAACCAAAGGGCCGAACATGAACCGCGATCTGTTCGCCCATCCCTAAAAGTGGAGAAACACAATATGTTAAGGAATGTTTAACTCATGCATGGGTCTGTCTTTTGATTTTACATTATGTTAGCCTCTCATGGGGCACCTGTTTTCAAATTTTAGGTCCACAAGCTGCACTTAAATATACACACATTATGTATATTGTCACTGACTATGTACACAAAAATAACCAAGCTGCAATCCCAAAGTGGTTATCAGCACATTTCCCTGATTTCCACATACACAGTCACTGCTGTGAGAACAACTGAGTAGATGAAGTGGAAAATACACAATGGTGAAGTAATTTTTAATTAACCATTCACCTGAAAACTGCTACTCATAATAGGTTGTGGTGCCTTCATGGGGTGGTACTTTCTCACCTTTCATGCTTGGATGAATAGTGAAATAATTAAGAAATACGGCATCAAAATATGCTATCTAAATTGGCAAATATTGGCATTACTGGGGGAGTATACCATAATCAAAACTCTTGTCTTAGGCTCTCTGAAGACTTAAAGAAAGAGTATTGTATCAGATGTTTCTCATTTTCAGACAGTTTTGTACAGTCACTAAGGCCAGAAAACCTACCTATTTGTTTGTTTGTTTGTTTATTTCCAAGATACTGAAATACCTTACATTGGAAATAGTCTCCCAGCCCAGACTCAACTCTGAACATATTGCCTTGGACCTCCTTGTATTTTGCCGGCAGTGTAAGAGCTGGATTTTCTGTCAGGCATTTGGCGTGAGGTGGGGGAGTGGAGGGGTGGGGATGGGTTAGTAACTTGGTGTGGGGGATTTTACTGTATTTTGCACAGAACTGGTAATGGATGTTTTATACAAATGTTTTTATTGTTTCATGTTTTATCATTTTTTTGTATTTTATATCTATTGTAAGCAGCCTTGAGTCGCTATTAGCGAGAGGAGCAGAGTAAAAATGAAAATAATAAATAAATAAATAAATAAATATAATACTTTTCATTTTTTGAATTTTGGGAGTTGATTAGCTAATGTACAACCATGTTGCTTAAAGAATAATTTCAAGATAAATAAGTTTTAGGAAATAAAATGCTGTCATTTAGTATAGTATTTACCAAATTTAAATATATACATTTTAATATAGATGATTCCATCTGATCACATAACTAGAAAGCTAATCACAATGAGTCAAACTCTTACAATCAAGTAGTTAAATATGTTTTGATTCTGTACTCTTCAGGGAAGGTGATTTTGGTAGCAATCTAGAACTAGAGATTCTTCACACAAAAACTTTTATTATGTAGCCAAACTTTATATTGAAAATTATGTGATTGTCAATGGCAGCTTCAAGCACTTCTTTGGGGTTTTTTTGTACCCCAGACACACATCTACTGCAATAACTCACAAGTTAGTGGCTCTCCAGCTTGGCCCTTTTAGGACATTGGGCCTTTTCACACCAGCGTCCCCCACCCCACTGCACACGTGTGCAGTGGGAGGACGCTCGTGTGAACGTCAAGACAGGTGTGCGCTCCCACGCTCCACTCATCTCCACCCATCACCCATGCATTGAGCGACGGGCTCCAATGCCGGTTGTTCTGTGCATGGAGATGGGTGGATGTGGGTGTGTGCCTGTGGGAACGGGCGCACACTAGGGATGTGCAAACATGGTTCGGATGTTCGGTGTTCAGACCGAACTCAACCCGTTTGGACGGCCGAACCGAATCCCCAAACCAAACCCCCGAAAAGTTCGGGCGCGTTTGGATGAGTTTGGACAGGGAAAATGGGGGTAAGCAAGGCACTTGAGGAGCAGACTTCCTGGTGCCAGGGGTGGAGAGAGGCTTGGAATAGCAGCCAGTCTGCCCAATCACCATCCCTCTTTTCCTCAGACCACTGGCTTCATAGTCTACAATTGACATGGGGCTAGGCTGCACAGAGCCAATGGGGCTTGTGGTAAGGCAGGCGCAGCAAGTAACAAAAGTCATTGCCTCCCCCCCCTCCAATTCCTTCTGAGCTAACCACTAATCCTGTCAGCAGGAATTTTCAGAAGTCTCCCTCCCACAGCAGTTTGTGTTCCTAATCCATTGCCATCCTTCTCTTATTTCACCCATTTCCACCCATTTACCTCATAGTTTCATTTATTTAGATGAGATTAGATAGATTTAGGTGTTGTTTTTATTTTTTACCCCTCCCTGTGTTCTTTCTCCCTACCCTCCATTGAATCCTTCCCTCCTTCCGCTATATATTCCATCCCTGATTCCCTTCCCCTGTTTTTTTATTTATTTAGAGTAGGATTAGATTGATTTAGGTTTCATTTCAGTTTTGTACCCCTCCCTGTGTTGTTTGNATAGAGATAGCGTGTAGTGTTTGAGTTTAAATATTTTATAGTGTGTTTGTAGGACTAGGCCTTTGTAGATATTAGCTAATATTCCATTTAGTTCCATAGGTTTTAGAATAGTTAATAGCAGTTAGAGTTAGTGTAGTATATATTATATTCCAAATTTGAATAAATAAAAAAATATATAAAAACTGCCAATGCCGCTAATGCTCCCTGTGGGCAATCCAATGTCTGCTGCTGCTGCCAACGCTGCCAGTGCTTCCTCTGCTGTCCATGCCACGGTTTCTGTTCCCGGGAAATCCAATGTCTGCTCCTGTTGTGCCAATGCTGCCTCTGGGCAATCCAATGTCTGCTCCTGCTGTGCCAGTGTTGCCAATGCTGCCTCTGGGCAATCTAAAGTCTACTCCTGTTGTGCCAAATCCAATATTGCCTCTGGGCAATCCAATGTCTGCTCCTGCTGTGCCAGTGTTGCCAATGCTGCCTCTGGGCAATCCAAAGTCTGCTCCTGCTGTGCCAATGCTGCCAATGCTGTCTCTGGGCAATCCAAAGTCTGCTCCTGCTGTGCCAGCCCTGTCAATATTATTCCACTGCATCCAGAAGCTGCCACTCTAGTCCCAGGACCCACTGTCAGGGTTCTGGCACCGTCATTCCACTCACAAGGAGCTGTCATTCCAGAGCATCAAGAAACACAGCCACTCCAGACCCAGGACCCACTTTCAGGGTTCTGGGGCCTATTTTACAGGCAGGGAGTGCTGTAGTTCCACTTCACTGTCTGCCAATGCTCCACCGATGCCAGCCAGCCTACGTTCCAGGCAGGGAGTGCTGTCATTCAACTTCAGTCAGACAGACCAGCTGAGGCCGTCTAGTCAGAGAGAGAGAGGCAAGGTGCGCACCGGGCATTGGGAGGGAAGGACAGCAACTCAGCAGTAGCAGCCCAAATTGAGGAGGAGCCCCGTCCCAAGACTGCCACTGACATGGGATGGCATGTGCCACGGCACCATCAATCCATGTCCAGGGGCAGCTCAGGGAATCCCAGCAGCAGAAGGTTCATCTTAATAAAAAGCAACTGCTCCACCAACTTGACTCCCAGTTTCAGGTGGTGCGGCGAGCAAATGTCCCCCTCCATAGAGAACACCTGCTCACTGGGGACACACATTAGTGGGCAGGACAAGAGACCCTTGACCACTTTGGACAGGGCCAGCCACATGTTGGTCTTGCCAACCCAGTAGGCCAAGGGATCGCTGTCAGAATCGATGTACGGCTCCTCCTCTGGGTAGCTCTCCACTGTTGCTGAGGCGCTGTCGTACTCCCTCATGTAACTGTCCTTTGGCACCACCTCCAAAAGTGCCTTCAGCCATGCTGCCTGCCCTGCTGTGCATGATCCCATGCTCACCAGAGTGCCCTGCACATACAAGCTGCTGCTGGCAATAGGGGTGCTGCTGCTGCTAGGACTGGGGGAAGGGATAGACCCTGCCAGTTGAAAGGGGTGGCTGCTCCCACTCCCACCATCCCCAGGGGCATCCTGATGCTGCTGCCGCACACTCTCAAGAGCCCGCTCTGCCTGCCGGACCCTCTCCAGCAGCTCACCCTTCCAGTGGCCATAGAGTGGTGTCTGGCATGTCGTGCTGCCCTTGACCCTGGGATCCAGCATGGTTGCCAACATATATTCCTCCCACTGAAGGAGATCATCAAACCATGTCTTCAGCCCTGCCTTCAGCTGCTGCACCAGGACACCTGCCTCAGCCACCAGCTTCTTGCCCTTAGGGCCACAATACCGCCCCTGGAGAATCTCATCCAGCCTCCTGAGGAGACTCTGGACCAGAGGTATCACCTGGTTGATGGTGGCCATGGAGGAGCTGATGATCTCCGACCGTCACAGCCAGGAATGGTCTGAGAACAAAGACTGTGTGAGCCAGGATCTCCCACTCTGCTCCATTGTACCCTGGATGTGCCCCCACTGTCCATCAACAGTTGAAACTGATGCAAGATTCGAGAAGCCGCTCGTCCATCACATCCTGCACCACCTGGTGCACTGGGGAGCCTTGCTCTACCTGCTTTACCTGGAGGAGGTTGCTGCCTTTCATGCTCCAGTTAAAGAAACCGGCCAGGTTCCTCCCCTGCTCGATCAGGGAGCTAAGAATGCCTGCCCCAACACCCTCTCCCCCAAGTCCAGAGCGTCCCTGACCACCATGTGAAGAATGTGTGCAGTGCAAGGGATGCTGTTGAAGCCCCCCTCATGGACTTCCCAAATTATGTTGGCCACGTTGTGTGTCACCACGCACCCCTTGGTGAAGGGCACACCTGGCATGATCCACTCCCTCACCATGGCAGTCAGGGCTGCCTCGATGTTCTGAGAAGTGTGTGGGCCACGGCGTCCATGACTTCCACCTGAAGCAGGACCCACCTATACCCTGCTTGAGGCGGGACCCCTCCTGCCACTGCCAAACTCTGCCTCTGGGTCCTGCCACCAGTGCGCCGTAACTGCGAGGTAGGCATGCTGCATGTTCCTACTCGACCACAGGTCTGTGGCAAAGTGAACTGTGGCATCCCCAGCCATTGCCAGCTGCTCCCTCACCTGCTCCTTTAAAACCCGGTACGAGACTGGCACAACCTGCCGACTCACGATGGTGCGTGAGGGCAGGTTAAACTGGGGGGGGGGGAGCAGGAAGCCAATCAGGTGCCTAAACCCCATGGTTTTCATAGGAATTATAAGACCTGGCTGTTCCATCAGGCGTTTGGCAAGGGAGAAGGGTGAGGGTGGGTGGGGTGGAATGTTGGGGGCTTTTTTCTCTTCATTTTTATTGTTACTATTGTTACTGGATGTGTTATATGTTTTATTGTATTTTTATTGTTATTTGTTTAATTTTATTTTATATAACACTTATATCCCACCCCTCCTGCCCACAGGGCAACCCAGGGCAGCGAATAACAATAATCAATAAAACAATACAAAAAATGTAAACAATTTAAAAATACAATATGCATGGAAAAGAAACCCCCACCCCACCCCTACCCCTCACCAAAAGCCTGACGGAACAGCCAGGTCTTACATATACGCCGAAATAGCAGAAGTGTGGGAGCCAACCGAGCCTCCTCCAGGAGCGCATTCCACAGCACAGGGGTGGCCACCGAAAAAGATCTAACATCGGTGGCCACCCACCTCGCCCGGGGAACCTCCAAAAAGGTTCCAACGGATGATCTCAAGGGTCACACAGGCACATGGGGAGTGAGGCGTTTCTGCAGATAAGCAGGGCCCAGGCTGTGAAGGACTTTAAAGGTTAAAAACAGCACCTTGAACCTGGCCTGGTGCTTTATAGGCAGCCAGTGCAGAGCCCGTAGCACTGGTGTCATGTGCTTCCTGCAACCTGCCCCCGTAAGGAGACGGGCTGCGGCATTCTGCACCAGCTGCAGCCTCCGGACCAGCTTCTTGGGCAGCCCCACATAGAGTGTGTTGCAGTAATCCAACCTCGAGGTGATGAAGGAATGTATGACAGTGGCAAGGTCAGAGTCTGAGAGATAAGGCCGAAGCCGCCGGACAAGATGTAACTGCCGAAACGCACTCCCTGCCACAGCCACAGCCTGAGATTCCAGGCCTTATTGACTTTGTTAGCCACCCCGGGATGTGTGTGGCAGGAGGGGCGGGGTAAAAATGTTATAAATAAATAAATAAATAAATAAATGTCTCTGACCACCGAGAAGGGCTGCCCATCCAGCGCAATAATTTCCCCAAAAATGTGCGTGCCTTTCAGTTGAAAGCCACGCTACCCTCCATGTCCTGCAGTAGCCGATAGACTTGGCAGCTGCCCCCCCACCCCAGCTCCTCTATGGTTCACTGCTGCTGATGCTGCTGATCCCCCCTCGCAGCAATACCTGTGCTCCTGCTACTAGAGGTAGTTGTTAGAGCAGGACGCTTGTCCACTGATGGAGGCAGACGACTGGCCACTGCAGTCAGGAACCCGCTGGCGTCCACTGCCCCTGCCTGCCCGCTTAGCAGCACAGCGCTGTGGCATCTCTTCAGCTGCCTCTCCATGGCAGTTGTGCCAAGGTTGGTGAGCACCTGCCCACGCGTCACCACCTTCTGGCAAAAACTGCACTGCACCTCCCTGGGATCATCCGCCTGCACCAACTTAAAATGCGCCCAGACAGAGGATTTTTTGCCCCTTCCTGCCTTCTGACCTACTCCAGGTGATGCACCGCTGACAGTGCTGCTGGGAGGGGCAAACCATGGTGGTGACACAGCTCTCAGAGGGACAGCCATTGCCTCAGCACCAGACATCTCCTCCATGGGACTAGTGTCTGCCTCGCTGTCCCCAATCTGCGATATGTCCCGTGACAGGGAGTACTGGGACCCTGAGGCTGATCGACTGCCCACCATACTGCTGCCACTCTCCCTGTGCCCCTTATAGTTGCTGCTGCTGCTGCTACTGCTGCTGCTACTGCTGCTGCTACTGCTGATCCTCTCCCTGCTGCCATTGCCTGGGGATTGGGTCCTGTCTCTAGCAGCCGGGGTGGGATCCACCAGCCCTGAACTGCTTGGGATCACATCAATAATGGAGGACGATGGTGGCCCATGATAAACATCTGACCCAGAAGCACCTGATCCTGCAGCGGCAGCAAAGACAGCCTCTTGGACTGCAGGCCTTTCAGTGCCCTGCGTAGCAGTGGGGGATGCTGACAGTAAGCGACACCGAACCACACCCCTACTGCCACTTCTGGGAGCCTCTGAAGCCTGTTTCCCAAAATTAGGCCTGTAAAGTTTGGGGCGTGGTGATGGGCTCAGACTGTTGCTGCTAATGCCTGCCACTCCACTGGCACAGCTCCTGCCACCTCTATCACGTGCCCCATTGCCGCCTTTCAGGCAGCAGAGCGGCCTCTCCTGCTTCCCTTCTCCATTTCTGCTGCTGCTGAATCACTAACAGTGCTGATGGGAGTGGCAGAACATGGTGGCCACAAAGCTCTCGGAGGGACATGTGGCCAGTCCTGTCCAAAGTGACCAAGGGTCTGTTGTCCTGCTCACAAACAACTGTCCCAAGCGAGCGGGTGTTCTCTATGGTGGGGAAAATTTGCTCACTGCACCAGCTGAGACTGGGGCCAAGTTGGTGGAGCAGTTGCTTTTCATCAAGGTGTCAGTCTGCTGCTGCTGCTGCTGCCATAGTTTCTGCTACCTGGCATTCCAATGTCCGCTGCTGATGCCAATGTCACGGGTTCTGTGCCCGGGCTATCCAATGTCCGCTGCTGCTGCCTCTGCTGTGCCATGGGTACTGTGCCCCGGCAATCTAATGTCTGGTACTGGGTGGCCACGTCATTCACCACTGGGCAAGGCTTTCCCAACTGGCAGACTACCTTGTTCAGATCTTGAGAGTAGGATGCAAGCCTGAAACACCTGGCTGAGAAGGGGTGCCAGCCACTGAGCCCTGGCCGGGCCTCTGTCGCTGCTCCACCAATGCCGGCCAGTCTGCAACACCAGGCTGAGCAGGGGTGCCAGGCCCAGGACCCACCATCAGGGTTCTGGGGCCTTCATTCCTCTACTCATGGGGACCCATAATTCCACCTGTCTGCAAGTGTTCCCAACTCCCACCCATGCCAGCCAGCCGGCAACGCTTGGCCAAGCAGGGGTGCATGGCACCAAGCCATGGCCGGGCCTCTACTGCCACTCCCCCACCCATGCCAGCCAGCCCTGCAATGCCCGACCAAGCACCGAGCCCTGTCTGGGCCTCTGCCACTCCCCCACCCATGCCAGCCAGCCTGCAACACCCAGCCAAGCAGGGGTGCCCAGCACTGAGCCCGGTCCAAGCCTCTGTCACTCCCCCACCCATGCCAGACAGCCTGTAATGTCCAGTCAAGCAGGGGTGCCCCGGCACCGAGTCCTGGCCGGGCCTCTTCCACTCCCTCACCCACTCCAGACAGCCTGCAAGCAAGCTCCTCTTGGCTGTTTCCTCACCTGACTCAGTGATGATGCTGTATACCTCCTCTAAAATAGCTGTCTGTGTCCAATAGGAGCAGAGCTGGCTGTCCCTGGGCCATGCTGTGGATAAGGACCCTCCCTGCAATGCCCGGCCGAGCACCGAGTCCTGGCTGGGCATCTACTGCTCCCCCACCCATGCCAGCCAGCCTGCAACACCTGGCCAAGCAGGGGTGTCCAACACCAAGCCCTAGCCAGGCCTATGCCACTCCCCCATCCATGCCAGACATCCTACAACGCCTGGCCAAGCAGGGGTGCCTGGCACCCAGCCCTGGCCGGGCCTCTGACCTGCTGCTGGTACTGCACATCAGCCATTTGCTCCTCACTCTTGTAGATGGGCATAGCTCGGATGAGTGCGCCAGCGGTCAGGGGCAGGGTGTCCACGATATTCGTTGAGTATGACCCTGACCAGGCCTCTGTCACTGCTCCACTGATGCCAGCCAGCCTGCAATGCCAGGTCAAGGATGGGTGCCAGGCAGCCACCAAGCCCCAAACCTTGCCAGCCTCTGCTGCTGCCGCTGTGTCTCCGACAGCCAGCCAGCCCTGGTGCCACGGGCACCCCTGGGGGCCAAGTGCCGAGCCTGCCTGCCTGCCCGGGGTGCCAAGCGCCAAGCCTTCCCCGGTCTCTGCTGCTGCTGCTTCTGTATCTGAGACAGCCTGCAATGCCACCACAGGAACTCCTGGAGCACCCCAAGCCCCAAGACAGCTCCAAACTCCACCGAACTGGGTAGTCGGTGAAGAGTTTGTTGTCTGAAAACGCCCACACACGGAGAGAGACACACGCAGCCATACAATCTTCCACCCCAATCAATTTTCATTTGATGTGACAACAGAAGCCAGTTACATGCACAAACCCATCCCACTGCAGATGCAGACAGCCATACAGTCATTCCACTGGCTGTGTGTCTTGTCAAGTATATTTGTAGCCCACAAGCCTTTAGGTCATTATGACTAAGATTCCTTCAAATTGTCTATTTTGAATTGAAAAAGATTAGAATGTTTTTCAAAATGCCAAAGGCCTGGGGTAGAAACTTACCCCAAGAGCTCATGAGTGTTGTTTAATTCTAGACAGTTGAGATGGATTTATGTTGTTTGAACCTTTTTGTGTTATTTTAAACAAAATTACTAGTTTTAAAAACGAATTGTCATTGTTTACAACATCATCTGCATACAGGGTACAAATATATCCCCACAAGATAACAGACTTTCATTTTGATTTGTTTTGATTCTGTATTCTTCAGGGATGGTAATTTGGTTCCAGCAATCTGGAACTAGAGATTCTTCAAAGGAAATCTCTTATTATGCAGCCAAACTTTATATAAAAATGATGTGATTGTCAATGACGGCTCAACCAAAATAATTTTAAAATAAGAATTTAAAAATGGAAAATCTACTGAGCTATCCAAATGTATGCTGATCTTAATTTTTTTTTCCAGATAATAACATATAGCTAAAGTTTTCCTTCCACAAGTTCATACACAAGTATCTCACACAAACCATGAAAGCACTTAAGTGAAAACTACTGTACTTTCTCTCTTTAAACCCATTACTAGGTGTAACCTCAGCCATAGTTTATTACAAGATCTTATGTTACATGAATCAAATTTTAAAATAACACTAAACTTTTTAGCTTGCAATTTATAACTCTCTAATTCATGCTTCTTTCTCTAATCACAGAAGCTGTCAATTTTATGTGACACCACAAATCATTTGTTATCTGAAAAATCTCCAGCTTACAAATGTTTTAATATTTCAACTTTTTTCTGTGCACTCTTCAATTCAGTCTGCTGCTCTACAGGCAGCCAATGCAGAGAATACCGGATAGGTGCAAAAGAATCACAGCTAGTCAAACCAATAGGAAGCTGCACTATGTCCTGTATTCTGAATAAGTTCTAAGTGAAGAGAGGCACCATTGGAAACCCATAGAAGAGGGAATTATAAAAACCCACCACACTGGCAATAGCTCTTACTACAGGCAACAGCCCCTTTGAAGGGAGTAGCACTCACTCATGCCAGCGCTAAGCAATAAGAGGATTGTGCTGTTAGTCTGCATACTATTCTATATTCATATATTGCATGTAAACATTTTACTTTATATCAAATTGAATCGGCATTTAAATTAGTTCTCTAGCTAGGTGTGACAATTTGGAGTGGCTGTCAAGGGTGGTGGGTCTGGACAATGATTTCAGGCCTGAGACCCAAATAATTTTTCATCCACCTCTGATGACTGTTCTCTCATAAACAGGCATTCAAAAACAGCTTCAGTTCACTGAGAGCTTCAGCCAGTATCAGTTCAAGGTGATTTAACAGCTATTGTTTTGTTCTAGGTTACCTATTATTCTTACATTTTATTTATATATATACCACTCCTCTCCAACAAGGACTCCCCCTTCACAAGGGAATCCTGAAATAAATCCACCCTCACTATGCCCATATCACCCTTTCACAGGGGTGTGACATAACACCCCCACCCTCCAACATTCCCATACACCCCTCTCCCCTTCCCTCACTTAAAACCTCATAAATTAACCATCATGCAAAATAACCGAAGGGAGCAGAGGGTTACAAGGAGGTTCGTCCACATCCCAGGTGCTACTTCTGCAAGATACAAGCTATTCAGTCCCACACCGTGAACATGTGACAGTCTCAGACTGTTAGACACTGGGCATCTTTAGACATAACAAAGATTGTCAAACACCCTAAGCACGTGTTTGGCTGCTGTGTGTAAGCACCATCACAATCCCAACAACAATTTGGCCACCCATTGAAAGGGATGGGCGAACAGATCACGGTTCGTGTTCGGCCATTCAGTTTGGTCTGGTTCAGTTCGCCCGTTCGGTTTGGCTGGTCAGTTCGTTCGCCACGTTCAGGTTTGGCCATTTGGTTCGGTCCTCTTCAGTTCAGGCATTCAGAAAAAGGCTCTCCGTATGAGGAATGCTGACCTCAGACCCATGATGGTGAGTCCTGGGGCTAGAGTGGCAGCTTAAATATATTGGACACAGCCCTCCCTGCTGGTAACTTGGTCCCAGAACCCTGACGGTGGGTTCTGGGGCTGGAGTGGCTGTTTCTTGGTGCAGTGGAATGACATTGTCTCTGTGCGAGGAATTATGGCCCCAGACCCATGACGGTGAGTCCTGAGGCTACTAGAGTGGCAGCTTCTAGGTATTGGCAACAGCCCTTCCTGCCTGTTACTTGGCCCCAGAACCCTGACGGCGGATCCTGGGGCTGGAGTGGCTGTTTCTTGATGCGGTGGAAAGACATCACCTCCGTGCGAGGAATGATGGCCCCAGACCCATGACAGTGGGTCCTGGGGATAGAGTAGCAGCTTCTAGATACATATTTTCCACAGCCCTCCCTGCCTGTAACTTTGCCCAAGAACCCTGACGACGGGTCCTGGGGCTGGAGTGGCTGTTTCTTGATGCGGTGGAAAGACATAGCCTCCGTGCGAGGAATGATGGCACCAGACCCATGATGCCACTCCAGTGGGGCTGGAGTCCTGGGGCTAAGGTAGTCCTGGGGCTAAGGTGGCAGCTTCTGGATATTGGCCACAGCCCTCCCTACCTGTAACTTAGCCCCAGAACCCTGACGGTGGGTCCTGGGGCTGGAGTGGCTGTTTCTTTTTAAATATATATTTATCTCTACACTAAATCTAACTGCTGCTAACTATACTAAAACCTATTGAACTAAATGGAATATCCTAAAAATTAATTACAAAGGCCTTGTTGTACAAACACACTGTATCTCTATCTATCTCTATAACTAAGCTAACTACTATGTACATCTAGCTAGTAACTGTCTATCTAATAACTATCTGTCTACATATACAATATTACACAGGGGGAAACACAAAGAACACAG
This sequence comes from Sphenodon punctatus, assembly GCA_003113815.1. NCBI lineage: Eukaryota > Metazoa > Chordata > Lepidosauria > Sphenodontia > Sphenodontidae > Sphenodon > Sphenodon punctatus. The sequence goes on from QEPC01007653.1 coordinate 35,365, forward strand.
GGAGGGGTACAAAACTGAAATGAAAATCAATCTAATAATATTTATACTCTAAATAAATCCAAAACTTAAAACAGGGGAAGGGGATCAGGGATGGAATAAGAGGGAGAGGGAAAATAATTCAATGGAGGGGGGAGGGAGGAAGGAAGATTGAAGACAGGGAACACAGGGAGGGGTAAAAATAAAAAATAACACCCAAATCTATCTAATATAATCTAAATAAATGATAATATGGAGGTAAATGGGTTGGATGGGTGAAATAGGAGGAGGATGGCCATGGATTAGGAATAGGAAGGAACAAAAACTCCTGGGAGAGAGGGAGCCTTCTGAAACGCCTGCTGTTCAGGAACAGTGACTAGCTAGAAGGTGTTGGGAAGGGGGGAGGCAATCAGTTTTGTTTCTTGCTGCACCTGCCTCACCGCAAGCCCCATTGGCTCCATGCAGCCTAGCCCGTGGCCAATCGCAGACTGCAAAGCCAGTGTTCTGAGGCGAAAAGGGATGGTGATTGGGCAGGTTGGCTGCTACTCCAAGCCTCTCCACCCCTGGTGCCTGGAAGTCTGCTCCTCAGCTGACTCCCCCTCCCTGTCATGTTTTGCCTTCCAGTGACACGTTTTTGCCACCCAAACTCAACGGAACGCGGTCCGCGGTCCGCGGAACACGAACTATTCGGTCATTTCAACGTTCAGAACTGAGTTTGGTTTGATCAGTTTGTGTTTGGATTCAGGATCTGGTTCGGTCGTCCGAACAGGCCGAGTTCGGACCAAAGTCCAAACTTCCAAACCGCGTTCACCCATCCCTACCCATTGAACACGAGATGTGAGCACCATTGCATCACAAGGACAATATGCGTGTTCCGGCTGAACACTTGGCCATCATTGTGTCTAATGATATCACGTGGTGTGTTAGCAGGTACAACATGGGGAATGAGGCGGCTGCACTTATGTGCTGAGATCGGGTGGCAAGCAAAACACCGATTTGCCCCAAGATGGGCTGTGTCTAAGCAGCGCCACATGGTGAACACAGGGTCAAACTGGTGTTCATATCAAGGTCAAAACACACATTCAGACTCCCGTTGATATTATGTCTAAAGTCACCCCCTGTCTTTCATCAACCTCTTATAGACTCTGCCACCTTTGTTAAATAAATAAAATACCTATTAGAGGAAGAAACAAACCCAGGGGATGTTTGGTTTAGTAGCTGTAAGAAGCTGAGGACTTTTTCTGGGGTTTCTCTCAGCATTTCCCCCCTTTTAGGTTTCAATTGTTTGTGTAGCCGCTCCCATGTTTTCTCTTGACCTACTTTAGTTAGTTTTACTGGGAGGAATTTCAACATATCCATATCTTCCAGACTGACACCCAACGATTCTGAGCACCTTGGAAGATGCAAGTATTCAACTCTTCTGAAGATCAGGCTATTATAAAAGTTTCACCCTACCAGGGGTACAACACAGATACCTTTGTCCGTCCATTCCCTAATTCTGGTATACATTAATCAATGTTCTTATTTTTTTTTAAATACACTTCCATGACACTTTGTGGCTTTGGTCTCCTAGCAACACTGCTTTCTCTCACTGACTCTTCATTCATGGGTTATGTATTCAGAGCACTTTAAAATATTCTTAATTCTCTGGATAGTTTCTCAGACTTAATCAATCTTTTCCTTCATATAAGCCTGATTTCTAATAAAAGGATTTGATTAATTTCCTCCTCCTCTTGATAACAGTAATAAAATGAAGGATAAATTCAATATAAACCAAATTACAAGGGGAATTTCCTTGTTCTCTCACACCAGGGTTAAGAGTGACTAATGATTTTGAGTGGCTGGCTCAGATTTGGGTGTCCAACAGGAAACAAAGTGTTTTAAAATGAGATGTTAGCACACATGGCCACCCAGGAGCCACGCATCCAACTGCCTGTCTGTAGGTGGTGCAGGAGGATTTGGGCTCCCATGAGCCACTCACCACCTACTTATGGCCACTCACAACATACTGTTGAGGGATCCATAGTGCTCTGTACAGAGCAACCCAAAAAAAAGTGCATAGGAATGGGTACCCATGCATCCTCTGCCTTTATGAACTGGGGCTCGGAACTGGAGCCACGGAAGGCTCCAACACACAGCAGTCAGCAGCTGGGGGCCAAGGAAGCGGATTCAGCTCCAGCAGCTTGTGATACACCACCCCATGGGAATGCTGGTGCCCATGGGCCCCGTGGATACAGCCAAAGTAGGACACGGTCAAGGCAGGGCCCCCCTCCGCAAGGCACAGCGTGTAGGCAGACAGGCTGCACACAGACAGCGCAGACATGGCCTCAGCCACAGACCAGGCCACATGAGAGCACCTCATCTCTGGGATGAGCCCATTGGGAACGGGAACCAGTCCCAGCGTCTCTGCATACAGGCGGCAATCCCGGATGCTTGCCTCATAGCCAAAGTAGCGAAGCCCTGAGCTCAGGCTTGCATAAGCACCCAACTGGCTGTCCAGGCAGCCCAGGAGCAACTACACAGCTGGAGTCTGCCACCGCTCACACAGGGACATGGTCTCGCAGAAGGTCCAGCTATGGAGGGCCCCATGGGCAGGGCCCCGAGGGAAACGCGGGTCTGCGAATCGCAGATTTCCCGCGGAATTCCCCTCCCCCTGCGGAATCTCCTGCCCCGCTTACCCCAGCGCAGAATTTCCAGCCTGCGCTGCGGGGACG
>QEPC01007653.1:40285-51080 GCA_003113815.1 Sphenodon punctatus
GGGGGGGGGGGAGGCTGGAGCCATGACATAGGCACATAGCGTGCTGGCATGAAGGAACAGGGAGATTCCAATGTCATGGGACCTGTCCATTTTAGCGGAGTGCTCCTGCACCATGGCCTTGATGGAGCGCTCCAGCTGCCTGATCGCCTCCACCTGCCTGCTGTGCTCGCGGTGCTCCCGTCTTTGCTCCAGGCGCACCTCTGCCTGGAGCCTGTGGTCCCTCACCTCCAACTGCTCCAGGGACCATTCTATGGCCGCCTCCATCCTGTCCATGGCTGCAATTATCCGCTCCCCCTGTTCCGCTGAGGTCCGGACAATTTCACCTGTGCCTGGTTCTCCCTCATCTGCTGTGCCGGTGGGACAGGCCCAGGTGACCGTGGGTGCCCTGGCTGCCCTGTCGGATGATGGACGGGTGGTCTGTTATTGACCCGTGCACGCACCCCTGTCCCTGGGATGGGCTCGGGTCTTGGAGGCCCAGCGGGGTTTCTCTCCCAGAGCTGTCTCCCCCGGACCCTCCCCCTTCCGGTGTGCCTCACCTGCTGGCTCCTGTTGCTGCCTGGCCTCCTGGGTGCCCCCCTCCTCAGCCGCCTGGGTCCCTTGCCGGGCTGTCCTGTGCCCTGTGGGTGCATGATGGGGGGGCTGGTGGAGGGGTGCCCGGGGGCCAGGTGGGCCTTGGGTCCCCATCCCGACATTTGCGGGCCCCACAGCTCCAGCCTGTGTCTCCCCCCTGCGCCCTGGGCCCAGCCCTTCCCCCTTCCCCCTGGCTGCTTGCTTACCCTCTATGTTGGTCTCTGATCCCTCCAAGGCTGGTCTCTCCATGCCGGCGTGTTCCCCCCAAGACCACTGCTGAGGGTAACGAGGGTGCCGGCCTCAGACTCCGCCTGCCTGGTCTGGGGGGACTGACTGTTGGGACTGCTGTCCGGGGTGGGCCTGCTGGTGCCGGAGGTCCTGGGGCATTCCTCCTGGGTTTCCGGGGCCCTGGAGCCGGTGCATTCTTTTGGGGAAGCAAGGGGAGGGGGTACCTCAGCCCATTCCCTGCCCTGGACCACAGCACTCTCCACTAGGCATGGGGCAATGATGGACCCCTTCATATGAAGGATGCGGTCCAGGGCATCGTAGAAGGGGGAGGTCCAGGCTCAGTGGCCAGACCGCACCTTATTATGCTGGATGGCCTTGTACCCCCTATTGAGTTCTTTGGCCTTTGAGCAGCACTGTCTGATGGTCTGGTGGTGCCCTGCTGCCTCCATGTCCCTCACTATGTCCCGATAGACATGTTCATTGCGCTGGTTGAGGGCAAGCTCCAGCTGGTACCCCAGGGTCCCCCAGATCCATATAAAGTCCAGGGTCTCCCGCAGCCCCCACTGGCCCCCTCGGTGGTAGGCCCATCTCCCCCTTCTCCCCTATGGTTCCTCCTCGTCCTACTTGTCCTCATTCTCTGCCTCCTCCTCTACTGCCTCCTCCTCAGGCTGGGCTGGGCCTGTGTCCTCCAGGGGCTCGTCTGCCGAGGCTCGTTTGCGTGTCTGTGGGCGGCACGGAGGGGGGTTTACTTCTTGGGTTGCGTTCTGCCCCCTCCCGTGGCCCTCCCCCGCCCCCCTCCCTGCCTGGTGCCCTGCCGGGCCTCATCCCCCCCGGCTGCCCCTGTGCTCCCTGTTCCCCTCCCCATGGATTCCCTTACCCATTTCATGGGCGCCTCCTCCCCCAGTCCGGCTGATGTCCCCGGGGTGGCCTGTCCTGACTGCACCTGTGGCTGCTACTGCTGCTGCTATCCCTCCACCACCTCCATGTGCAGCACGACCCCCCTCCTCCTCCCTCCCTCTGCCTGCACTCCCTCCACCATTGCCACTGCCTCCTCCTCGTCCCTCACTCTCTCTCCCGCCGCTCTCCTCCTCTTCCTCCCTCCTCACTCCATCCCGCCATGTTTCCCTGCTGCGGATTGCCCTTTAAATCTCCCTCCCAGGTCTGTGTTGTTGCCGGTTGCCTGGCAGCGACGCTGCGTGCTTTGACCCCAGCTGGGAATCATTTTCTTTGATCCCGACCGGTGATTGCCATTCAGACGTTACTTTTTGTTGTTTCCTGGTGGGAATCACTTTGGCCACGCTTTCAGAGCTCATCTCGCGGGGAGCCTGGGAAGCGTGGTTGATATTGACCCCGTGTGTATTCACTGTGGTGAACATCTGACGGCCACCAAACCCAGACGTTCAGGGCGCTTTGGCCCCGCCGCGGGTTTGAGCATGGTTCACTGTGGTTGACTGTGATCTCATAACGTCTGAAAATACTCACTGTTCCCAATGCACTTGTTTCTAATGGTAGTCTATTTTGTAACTGGTGCAGGGAGTTAAAATTGCCCTTTTGGAACATTTTGAAACCAGGTAAACTACATATGTGAGTCTGTTTTAATAGACTTCTTGGCAGATGGCATTCTCCCAGATGAACAAGTTTTGTGCAAAAGCTGCAGATAGCCTCTCAAATGAGTACAGCTTTCCACATTTGGGGGGATTTATTTGGCTGCCTAAAGTCAGAATCAAGCCCATGGTATCATTTTGATTCACAGTCAAGTCTTGAGATGGCTCAATAATAGAACAAACAAACAAGCATCGTGGATTAGCTAATATTCTCATGAAATAACAGTAACCATGTTGTTTGCTGTGATGCATGGATTCATATTATTAGCTATCCACAAATGTCCAAACAATCTGATCAGACCTAAAAATATTCACAAGTCCCAAGAGTGTGACATTTAATATGAATTTGGAAAATTAACAGTTTAGATGCCATTACTCACTAAACACCACTCATGAGCCGATTGGTGATCTATTTAAAATCCACAGGAGGAGCAGAAACAATAGCATGAAATTACAGAAATAATTAACAGTGACTATCTGAAGGGAACAGCTCACAAGCAAGCCAGAATCTAAGGAAAAAAACATTAATTCAAATGGTTTGTCCAGTTGTGAGGCATCTGTGTGGGATGCTGTACATATGGCATATTTTGCCTTCACACAAGGCATTACATGAACCTTGGAGGACCCAGCCAGTTACCCTTCAATTCTATTATTCTATTTTTTTTTACCTATGCAACATAATGACCTTGTCCTCTCTTACTCCTTGTTTCTTCTTCACTTCTCATGTGTTCAGCTTTTCTGATCTAGGGGAAGCTAACATCATCTGACCAGATGATATCAGTGGCTCATAGACAACAATTTACCTCTGATCTACAGAGATCTGTAAAACAGTTCTCACTTTTGCTGAGCGTATGAAGTAGCAGACAGATATGAGTCTGGCAAGCTGACTATTCCTCTCAGCTTGTTAAACTTCTCCTGATGCCACAGTGCAAACTTCATGCAACACCACTTCACAACACCTGACGGGTTTACAAACCCAGTTTAAGTTATTCTTTCTTATTTCTTTGTTCACCTGCATCATAACAAAGTTTTCTTGTTTGTTTTTTAATAAGAGCTTTTAAAAATATATATAAAGATGACTGGTTTATTACAACTTTGGGCCAAGATTCCTTTCCAGTTAAAACCAACTTTTGAAAGCTTTAGGAAGGTTCCTTTGCATCTTTTAAAGCTTATCCCTTGGATTACAGCAGGATAAATGATCTAACAGGAGAAGTCATCCTCAAACTACTTACTCTAGAGGGACTACTCCAGAGTAAGTAGACTGAGGACCGCCGTCAATATAGTCCAAGCCTTCAGGAGTAGGGCTAGTCTGAATATTGAAAAAAATATTCTCAAGTATTTTTGAGGTTCCGTGTATCCTGAGTGTTGAGGCCATTCCTTGGAACCTCGGAGAATACTTGGAATTTTGAGGGGCTGAGTGCAGGAAAGGAGGCAGAGGGCATTTGGAGCATGCAGCTTAGGCCAGGGAAGGGGGATCAGGGAATAGGCCATTGGGGTGTAGGAAAGGGCAGCAGAGGGCAAGGAAAGGGGTGCCACAGATTCACCAAAAACCCGTGCGGGAGCTGGGCACGCTGCCGCCTGGACTCTGTCTCAAGCTACGGGAGCCAGTCGCACTGCTCTGGACTCTGCCTCCTTTGAATGAAGTAAAGTTCTCTGGGAGCATGCGGGGAAAAGTAGTCCAGGTCCGCTGCAGCAGCACTAGGATTGGGCCCAGAGGAATCTCCCACCAACTACCAGCCAGTTGATGGAGCAGTCCGGGAGAAGCTGCCACCATTGACTGTACAGGATTCAGCTTCTCCCCCATGGGGGGGGGGGGACAAGGAAGATGTGAGGTGGAGCTGTACTTGAGATCCTGCTATTACAATCCAAGCTGGTCCAGAGCAGAGCGGGGACCATCCCCTTTGCCAGATTCACACACACACACACACACACACACACACACATTCTTGCAAAAGGAGAGCAGCCCAGGTCCCCTACCCTGCACACAGAGACTGGGGAATGATATTGTGCAACTCTTTAGCATTTGGGAGAACCTGGGGTGGGGGGGAAGATCTGGGGTTGGCACAGGTAGCTGGGAATGCCCGTGGATGTGCTGGAAGCCCCAAAGTCACCTGTCAAGGGGAACCAGTCATGCAAGTGAAGAGAGGCGAAAGACAGGCAGGGCATTGCAGGATCTACCCCTGGCTGCTTTGAGCAGGGGTTGGTCAAGGGGTGGGCATTAGGGAAGGGTGAACAGAACCGAGTTCGGAAATTTGGTTCAGTTTGGAAATTTGGTTCGGTTCGGTCGACCGAACTATTCGAGTTCGGTCCAAACTTCCGAACAAGGTTCGGAAATTCAAACCCCATTGAACTAAATGGAATATTATCTTTTAGGGATGGGTGAATAGAGCTGAGTTCGGAAATTCGGTTTGGTTCGAAAATCGAGTTTGGTTTGGAAGTTCGGTTTGGTCAACCGAATGGGTTGAGTTTGGTCTGAACTCCAAACTTCCGAACCGCGTTTGCCCATCCCTAGTGGGCATTGTCAGCAGAGCTCTAGCTGCATTCCTGGGTGTGACCCTACAGCAGCATCAGCATCTTGGCTCACACACTCCAGCGGGGGGCAGGGAGATGGACTTTTTTCTTCCTAGCAATTGGGCTCTTGCAGTGCTGCCTATCCAGACAGGGCTGTCAACTGGCCCTATGCTATTTCTTGCTGCCAGGCAAGGGGTTGGTGGGATCCATCGTGGGGCATTGGAAGATCCAGTTACGCTGCTTTACTGACCAAGCACAGGTCAGCCTCAAGTGAGTCTGGGAGCAGCTGATAGGTGTTGCTGATGGAGTGTGTCACAGGTTTGAGGTCCAACACCCCACTTTCCTGGGTTGGGTGACTCAATTTCCCTCACTTGCAGCCCACCTGAACCAGTTCTTTCTCGGACTGGTCCAGTCCTCAAAAGGGGAGAATCCTTTTGCCACCCCCAACTCCCAGACAGATTCCCATTCACAGACTCTTTCTCTCTCTGGGTTCGCAAGAGCTTGGAGGCTCAAGTTGCTCAGCTTGTTTCCAATGTTAGACCACAGACACTTCTTTATAAAGATAAGAAAGTTTATTAATAACATAAGCTAGAACAGTTGATACAGAGTGGCTAAAGAAATGAAAAGTAACATAACGCATTCCTAAACTGTACTGGGTAATTCCCTATATATTATCTTACCCTACACAGAGCACATTCTCAGTCAGTGATGTAGAATGACTGGGCACTGATCTCTTAGTTGATAGAAAGCAAAGTCTTTCCTCTTAGTCCATAGTTGCAGCAATCTCCTTGCTGGCAAACAAGATGTAGATGAGTTCTCTCCAAGAAGTAGAAGAAGATGGCCTCTCTTTGTCTTGTCTGTTTGCTTAAATAGCCTTTTCAGAGTCTTTGTTTGCCTTTTCCTGCCTTGGGGAAAAGCTCAAGAGGTGCCTCTCCACACGTAAGCAAAGCCAGCAGGTGGGCACACAGGCAAACTTAATTTGCACCTAAATGGATTTCTGTCTGGTGTCAATCCACATCCTTTCTCTGTCTCCACTTCCTGGAGTTTCCCAACTGTCAGTTTACACTACATGATTACATGACTTGAGTTGTCGGTTCTCAACATTACATCCATGTTTAACCTTTAGCGTTACATATATGCTAGACCTATAGTTCCGTATCTCTCCTGTGTGGCCTCATGTTCCTCCGTGACAGTGTGTGCCGAGAGAAGCATCGGGGAGGAGTCCAGAGATGACAAAGCCTGGGACATGATCCAACTGTCAAACCTTCAGTTCCCAAGCTTGGTTGTCACTATGTACAGATATTTCCTTTTATTATGGAAATTATGTTAGGGCAACAGTCTATGAACCACTGTCAGGCCCCGTGGCCTGAGGAGGTGGGGAAAGAGGGGGCACCATAGGAGACACCCCGGACACAGGGGACCCCCCGACTTACCTAGAACCCCGCTGCCGCAGCCTGCAAACGAAGCGGCCCTAACCCCAGAACCGCGGTGCTTAGCCACGCCCCCCAGCGTGCCACAACAACACGCTGGGGAGATTCCGGGACTGGACCCGCCCCCGGCAAGGACGCCGCCACTGGCCACGCCCCCCAGCGTGCTACAACCCCACGCTGGGGATACTGCAGGGCCAGATCATCCCCCGGTGACGACGCCCCCCGTAGCCACGCCCCCGGGACCCGCCCGGCGGCGCTCAGAGCGGCTACAGCTGAAGTCCCAGGCGCAGCCCTTATAAGGAGGAGGCAGACAGGGCTGCAGTGCCGGTGAACAGAGCCTTGCCCTGCGAGACTGGCCCTTTGGTGATTGTGCGACTGAGACTTGAGTACCCAAACCCAGCGTGATTGCGAGTGACTGACGGAGAGCGTGCGAGTGTGACCGTGGGAGTGCCTGAGAGTGAGTGTTCCAACCCCGACTATAGCACGTGGTGCCCTGGGCCCTTGCGAGCGCCTCTCCCCCGTCCTTCCTTCCCCCGCCCTGGAGTGCTACACCTGGCCCTGCCTCACGCTACCCCTTCACCCCCAGTATTGGTCCTGGTCCCTGTGTGTGTAGTATTGTGTCCTGTGACCTTCCCCGGTTGGGAAGTGGCTTGGCCTGCACCCCAATGATGATCTCGGTGGGGAGAGGCTGAGCCCTCCAGACCACCACCACAAGAACCTGAGGGGTCCTTTTCCAGGTCTTACCATTCCCCACCCAGGACCCGCCTGTTGGTGGGCGAAGCGAGGCACTAGCGCTAGTCTGTGTGGTCCCCTCCCCGTGGGGTTCACTTCCTACACCCCCGAGCCCCACAACCACCTAAAATAAGCTTAAATCTGATGAATAATTTCACTTTGAATAAACACAACTTTTGTATCTCATATGCAGAGTTCACTGGCCGTGATGCCACCAGCTCCATGAGAACGTAATTTTTATGTAACATACATGCTAGTAGATGTCTTGTAGTATTTAATAGTATGGGAACTCCATTCCCAAAGTTCTGTACTTTGAGGATCACCATTTCTCAGAGTTCACCACTGACTTCAATGGTGCTGTGTGAATGGAGCATTTGGAGGATGAGCCAGGCACCTGCTACTTACTTCATAATGGTGTTGTATGAATTAATTAGTCAATACTTAACAAGTACTTAAAAATGTGAATTGCCTTATAAGAACTGAATAGTACAATGATTATTACCCACTGATAGAGCAAACTGCACCAGGGGACTCCATAGCGCTAGACTATCAGAGTTTTTCTGTTCATTTTTACTTGTCATTAAGGTTCCAACCATCTTCCCAATATGGACTAAACCATGCGGGCATTTAATTAGATAAAGTACATAGTTTGTGTCACAACTAATCAGACATTATGCTATGAAATAATATCCTGTGAATCAGGAGGTTAAATGCATCATCTCTGCATGTATTGTAGCCATGGGCACACCCCCTGGAAGCAAACTTGTCATGGGGTAGGGAAGTGTAATATGCAGAATGGCAGGCTTGTTAGGGGAGCATTAGGATGAACATTTCCACTTTACAGATGTTAAAATAAATTTAACTGCAATGATTTTAAATGATGGGACAGTTTCTGAGTCCTGAGCATCATCCAACTTACTATTTTTAACCTTGTTTCATATGGGAAGAAGGTTTTCCCAAGCACCCTGTACATGCTTCTGTATGTGTGTGTGTGCATGTGTACGAGTGCTGGGACTATAACGAAATTCCTGCATGGAAACGGTTTTTGATAGATTGATTGGCCCAATCAATCTGCAAAATGTGGACTGGAATATGATACGGTCCATGTTTTGCCAGAATGATCTCATTGATTCCCTCTCCAACTGTGAACATACAAAATGGCAGTGTGCAAAATGGCAATGCAAAATGGCAGAGCAGGGCAGGGCCCCACCTTTTTACATATACGCAGTGGATGGTGCAAAATGGCAGCGCCCTGCGGTTGAAACTTTGGTCAGAATCCCATTGTGCCTTAAATCTGTACGCCATTCTGACTAATGTTTCAAAAATGTAGAAAATTCCATGAAGATGAAAGAGCTGTTTCAATCCAGCCCTAACAAGCACGGAGGGTATGTTCCCCCTTTTGTAAATTTTGATCCCACACGTCCGTTACAACCAAATTTGTTAGGGGGGCAGAAGACCCAAAGACAAGAAGGGGCCCAAATCTTTATAACATTAGGTGCACTTGAAGAGGAGAGATGGCTCCTCCTGTAATGAAAAACTCCCACTGACTTAGACTGAGGGTGTCTTCAGACGTTACGAGATCACGGTGAACCACGGTGAATACCCACCTGTGGTCACCGTGTCTCGAACGTCTGTTTGCGGGCCACGGCCCGGGATCACCGGTGGGATCCCGGGCCANGAATCCCCACATGGGGTCCGTTTGAACCACGCTTCCCGGGCTAGCCGGGGGAAGGTCCCGGGAAGCGTGGTCAAATGGACCCCGGGCCGGGACCAACGAAAAGTCACGTCTGGCCACGCGCCACGGCCCGGGATCCCCGGTGGGATCCCGGGCCACGGCGCTTCCGGCCCGACGCGGCGCCCGCAATGGCCCCGCCACCCACCCGTGTCCTCGGAGGGTGGGAGGCAGGGTGCATGGAGGGGGCGGGGCCGTGCGGCCGCATGTTGCACCACGCGGCCCCGGCCCCTCCCACTTTCCCCGCCGGGATCCCCCCGGCACGTCTGTTGTGGCGTTACGGGGTGACCCCGGCGGGGAACGAAGCCGGTGGTTTCGGTACGGGGCCAAAGGGCCCCATAACATCTGAAATCACCCTGAGTATTCAAAAGTTTCCACTTTGGAAATCAGGCGGTTTGGTGCTTACTGCAGAGAACTACTTGTTTTAATCTGTTGCCTCTAGAGGTGTGCACCAGGGGCTCATGTCATTTTCATTTTAGTTTTTTCATTTTTGTTATTTAAATCTTTCGTTTTTGTTTTCATAAATATCAAATTTTTGTTTTCGTTTTTGCTTTCGTTTTTGTTTTCCATTGGTTTCAATGGAAGACACATTTTTGGTTGTACCTTTTTTGTTTTTCATTATATTTGGCTGACACTTGGGCTGAGTATACCTCCCATAGAAGGTATTAAGTGTACCAAATTCCAAAAAGATTGAATAAAGGAATCCAATTTTAGAAGCAGTTGAATTATATTATTTTGTAAAAATCTTCAAATACATTCTTAGTTGTAAATTCTTTGCCTCACATTTAATGTAGCTGAAACTTGGCAAGTTTACACCCCTTCCAATATTTACTATCTCTGACAACTTTCAGAAGGATTGGATAAAGGGTCCTGGTGGGATAAGCAATTAACTTATAAATGTCTGACTTAAACTTCTTTGTAGTCCAACCAGTGTACATTAAATTTTTCAAGGCTATATAACATACTATCATTATTATCTCTGCAAAATATCAGAAAGCTGTGATAAAGGGTCCCAATTTTATGTGCCTGCATGGCATATTCAGAGAAGGAGCCTATGCCAGGGATTCTCTTGCGTGTCACTATGGTATAAGATCGGTTTGTGATGCCAATTAGTCAGCAGAAATGTCACCCAAATATCCTCATTCTGTGCTGTGAACATCCCAATATCTCTCCCACTCTTGTTACTGGGAAGTCAGAAGCATCTGTTAAGGAAAGAGCCAGAGAGATTCTCTTATGTCCTCTGTCACAGTGCTTCAGGATGCGATTCTGATGCTAACTGGCCAGCCTGGATGTGTAAACTATGTCTCCTAATTGCTGGGATGCTATCCCCAAAGTACCAGTTATGGCCCATGCCCACCTGAGGGCTGCCCCCTATGCCTGCCTCAAAGCCACCACTGATTGGTCCTGAAAAGCTGGAAGCATGCAGTAATTGGTCAGTGAGTGTGTCTGTAAGCCTTTTGCTAACTGGCCAGCCTGGATGTGTAAACTATGTGTCCTAATTGCAGCAGCCTTTTGGGTTGCTCCCCAGCCTCCCTCCTACAGCCGCCCTCCCCCTGCCATGTCAGGTGCCTGCCTCTGTTTGGCACTGCATGTGCTGCTATTTATCTGAATAATTGTCTTCAGGGGGACAACTTCAATTGCCTATACAATTGGGTCCCTTTATCAAATTATGGCAAAGATGACTAGGCATGGGCGAACAGATCGCGGTTCGTGTTCGGCCGTTCGGTTCGGCCGCGATCGGTTCGTGTGTTCGCGTTCGGCCGTTCGGTTCGGCCGTGTTCGGTTCGTGTGTTCGTGTTCGGCCGTTCGGACGTGCCTCGCGTTCGCGTTCGCCCGTTCGGTTCGGCCGTTCGTGTTCGGCCGTTCGTGTTCGGTTGTTCGGGCAGGTCGTACGTTCGTGTTCGGCCGTTCGGTTCGTTTGCCATCGGGTTGTACGTTCGTGTTCGGGCGTTCGGTGTTCGGGTGGTTCGCGCGTTCGCGTTCGGCCG
>QEPC01007653.1:57431-70103 GCA_003113815.1 Sphenodon punctatus
GTTCGGTGTTCGGTCCGTTCGGTGCGTTCGTGTTCGTGTTCATGTTCGGTTGTCCGAACAGGCCGAGTTCGGGCCGAACACCGAACTACCGAACCGCGTTCGCCCATCCCTAAAGATGACAGAGAAGGTATGCCAAATGTCCTGTAAACAGGATGGAATATACAAATGTTACAGCTGGAAATGTATTTTCAAGTTAATGTCTTATACCATCAGGACCCTTTATCTAATCTTTCTGAAAATTGGCAGGAGCATTAAGCTTGCAGAGCAACATAATAGTCACAGGTGTCATGCAAATTGGATGGAAGATAAATAAGTTGCTGCCATGAATCTGTACAGAGATTTTCTTATCTAATAGTTTCAAGAATTGGTACACATAGTGCCCACTGTTGGGGGTACAATCTCCCCAGGTTTCAATAGAATTGAATAAGAAACTAAAAAGATATAGCTGGAAATACATTTCCCCCTTTTCCCCCTTTGTTTTTATCTCTAAGATATTTAGCATGAATTCAGGCAGGCTGAGGGTGGCAGCTGAACCTCGTCCCTGTGGAGTATTAGATGCAGATAAGTTAGCAGCCCCTCTGATTCCGCCCTCCTCTCTGAATCGGAATATGGTCCCTGCCTGATCCCCAACTAAGGGATTGCAGAGCCAGCAGCATGAAGCGAGCTCTCTGATGTTGCCGGCTTCTCCAATATTGCATAGTATGGAGGTAGAGGTACGATCCATTCAGCCCGCAGTCCCCTCCTCTATGACTCAGCCCCCCCTGCAGAAGGAGGGAGGTCAAGGGATTCTGCTCTCTTTCCAACTCCATTTACTTTCTAAACTTGACTCCCTGTGCTCCCAAATTATCCAGCTTAAATCTGTGGCCCCTATACCCACTCCTACCCTGGAGTGAAACCAGATTAAAAAACGAGGCCGAAGCAGAGAGACCTCTCATTCTCTGTGCTTAGCCTGGAAGACTCAGACGGCTATTGTGCTATCAGATGAGGATACCCTGGTAACCGCCCAGTTGGTGAGGGTAGAGACCTGTCCCCGGCAACAGGCTTTAGACTCAAAGATCTGTGTCGAAGCTACTCAGATAAACTTTGAACAAACTCCTAACCTTGGTGGTGGGAGGGTGCTGAAAGATCGGGAGGTGAGAGGTGAGGCGGACCTCGAACCGTCGGCCTCTGCTGACTTATGGAGCCTGGTCTCTCTCCCTACTAGGGTGTCCCTCCCAATATTGGTAGGTCCCGCCGAGGGCATTGCGCAGGGGAGTCTTCCCCTGATGGGGGACCCCCTGACTAAATCTAATTTGTGACAATCAATCGAGGATCTCGTAAAGCTTGCTTCCTGGTATATTTCCGGATGGAAAGCTCGTTTGCGAGACCCAGATTTCAGGACCTTTCTGGGGAAACAGGACATATCCTTACTTCAAGAAACATGGTCTCTAGAAGCTTTGGAGCTGGATGGTTTCCTGATTCTTTCCCTGAGGGCAACTCCCTCTAGGATTACTGGCAGGTCGAGTGGGGGATTGGCCTTGGCAGTTTCACCGGCCTGTAATTTTAAAATAGATTTAATACACTTGTACAAATCTTATGTTGGTCTATATAGTTGTATCCTTCCCTCAGGTCTAAAAATAATACTGGGCAATGTGTATATTCCACCCATGTCTTCTGCGTACTATGGCCCTGAAATCTGGAGGGAACTCACCCAGAGGGTGTTGAATGCGTTACAACTTTTTCCCGCTGCACCCCTCATCTTGGGTGGGGACTTCAATACCAGGATAGGGGATCAAGAGGGTGCAGTTCCTTCTGCAAATCTAGAAGGCACCCCCAGAGAGGATGGTATCCCCTCCCGACTCTCTCAGGACAAACTACAAACGCCCCTCATATGTTTCAGCTGATAGAGAAGTTAGACCTGGTAGTTTAAATGGGAGGACTGAGGGGGATCAAGAGGGGAATTACACATTCCATGCATTCCAGGGATGCAACGTTATAGACTACTTTTTGATTTTGTCATTTTTTCCCCCAAATGTAATAAAGTTTGCAGTCCATAGTGCAAACTCTGACCACTTTCCACTTCTATTGTCCTGTCGAGCTCCTGGGGGAATGTCGGGACCCTGGACCTCTACCTCTGGTAATCCCCTGGCAAAACCTACTCTCTTTAAGCGAACCAAGTGGTTCCCTGAGCTAGCTTTAACTCTAGCAAATTTTCAGCAGGAGGCCAAGATCCGTGACCTATGGCAGGCGGTAAGGTCGGGGAATACTAATGTCCTGATGGGATTTGAGGAAATGCTGGCTCAGTTTAAACCTTTGCTGACTTCTAAGGGTCATGATAGGTCGGATTTTAGAGGTAAACCCCAGGTCTGCCGCTGGAAGCATGCAGCTATTAGACATGCTGCTAAAATCTTGAGGGTGCATCCCTTGAGACTTTCTAGAGAAGTCTTTTTGATGCTCCGGCTGGAATATCGGAAGCTGATTAATGAAAAGCGTACAGTCCACCAAAAATGGCAATGGGCACTCCTACAAAAAGCGGCTGCTAAAGGGGACTCCAAATGGTTCTGTACCTTTATCCAGGCCAGGTTAGGAGGTGGAAATGCCCCAGAAACCCCCCTGCGTCCGGAGGTATAGGAGGACTTCTACAGTGCAGTATTTTCGGCCCCACTGGGGAACATCTGCAAGTTACCCATTGCCCCAGAGGACAGATTCCACCATTGGCCTCCAGTGACCCCGGAGGAAATTACTCTTTTAATAGGGGAACTGAAATCTGGCAAGGCCCCAGGAGAGGATTTAATTACTGTTGACCAAATCAAAGATTCTCCAGAATGGTGGGCCAAATTTCTGGCCCCAGTTTTCTCCGGTATAAATGAAACAGGTATTATCACCAGGTCTTGGATAAATAGCATTGTGGTCCCGATTTTTTAAAAAAGGAGACCCCCTATCCCTTGGGAACTACTGCCCAATAAGTCTTCTTAGCATGGTGGGGAAACTGTACTCCAGGGGAACTGCTGAATTGACTTAAGGCCAATAATATTATAGAACCCAAGCAAGTAGGGTTCCAGAAGGGCAGGTCCACGGTGGACCATGCCCTGGTCCTTGCGCAAATAATTGAAAGGTGTGTGGAGCATCAGGGGAGGATCTATCTGTGCTTTGTCAACCTTAAAATGGCCTTTGAATCCATCTGCAGGGAGCGCTCTTGGAGAAGCTTGACTCTCTGTGGATAGAGCCTAGGCTGCTTTTTCTCCTAATTCGTCTCCACCAGGGGAATACACTCCAGGGGAGATATGGGCAGGATGGGGCCCTCTCAGGGAAGGTCCAAGTGGACCGTGGAGTTAGACACGGCTGTTTGCTGGCACCGGCCCTGTTTAACCTCTTTGTAAATGATCTTCTTTCTTCCTTGTTGGGGGTTGATTCCCATTCGCCACAGATTGGTGAAAGGAAGATCACTTCACTTCTGTATGTAGATGATACAGTCCTTATCTCCAGGACTCTGGTGGGACTGAGAAGAGCCATGCAATCTACCAACAATTATGCTATAAAAGAGGGCCTCTCCATTAATTATAGGAAGACGAAGGTCAAGGTTATCAAGCAAAGAAAACACAAAGAAACCCACCACTGGTGAATCGGGTCAAATGAAGTCCAGCAAGTGGACAGGTTTAAATACCTGGGGATCATTTTTTCTTGCTCGCTAAGTTGGCAGGAACATATGGCAGCCACCAAAAGTCAAGCCTCTCAATCGGTGGGAGTTATTGTTAACTTCTACTTTGGGAAAGGGGGGAAGTTGGTGCTGCTGGCATTAAGGCTGCTTCAGGCAAAAGTCATAGCTCAACTTTTATATGCGTTCCCAGTATGGGGCCTGTCATATCTAAATTCCCTTGAGGTGGTTCAGAACGGCTTCATTCGGTCAGTCTTAGGGAACACCACAGATTGTCCTACGGTTGGAATCCGGCTGTGGGCCGCTTTGGGTTATGGCATTACAATGTATTATCAGATACTGGCTAAGGATCTGATACTGCTGCCTGCTGAGGATTCCTCTCTTTTAAGGATAGCAGGGGAAAGGGGTATGTTGACCCCCTGGCTGGAACGGGTGGAAGGGGAAATCAGGAAGTTGGGTTTCTCGCCCATTCACCTGATTTCCAGGGGGCTTAAACCTGCAATGCGTTTAGTTAAAGAATGGCTTGCAGACCAGCAGCTGCAGCTGGACTCAGCACAGAGGCAGCGCCAAAGAGTTGCCCGGGATTATGCTCCTCCTGTAGCATCTCTTGCGGAACACTCATACCTTATCGCCTGGTCAAACTTTCGAATTAGACGTGCATTCTGAAGATTGCGCTGCAGGGTCTTCCCTTCTGCTATTTTGGAGGGACGCTATCTTGGCCTCCGGTGAGAGGAAAGAGTGTGCCGAATTTGTGATTTATCGGCACTAGACACAAATAGACATCTGCTCTTCGAGTGTCCTGCTTTGGTTCACCTTCGGATTAGGTTACTGTCACCTTTTCAAGAGCTGTTTGAGAGGAACTCGACCGCAAAAGCATACCAACTCTATTTAGCCGCCAAAGCTTCTGGCTTAACTAAAGCTGTAGCAATGTTTGCCAATTTGGCCTCATATCAGATGCAGAGGTCGCTCGGGGATTGTGTTAATGAGGGGCAGGCTGATAAGGGAATCGGTTAAGGTTGCAGAGTTTCTGCCCTAGAGTCATTAATATAAGGTAGTTCTGTAGCTTGGAATTTGGGTAAGAAAATATGGTTGGGAAATGATGTTGATGCATGGAGCCTTTTATCCCCTCGGTTTGATTTGTATATGTTTACAGGATACTACCTTGTGATTGTATTATTGAATTGTTTCAATTTTCCAAGTCATATGGCTTTGTTCGCACTCCATGCAGTTGGGGTACTTATTTTTATATTTAAATTATTTATTCTATATCTTCTGTAAATATTTTGCAGAATGCCAATAACCGCCGTTATGGCAATAAAGTTTATTATTCATTCATTTGTAAACAGATTTTCTTAAATTCACAACATTCAATATCTTCTAAGATTGGTTCACTTTATCTAATAGTTTCAAGAATTGGTACACATAGTGCCCAGTGTTGGGGGTACAATATCCCCAGGTTTCAATAGAATTGAATAAGAAACTAAAAAGATATAGCTGGAAATACATTTCCCCCTTTTTCCCCTTTGTTTCAAAAACAAAATATCTTTTTTGTTTCTATTTTTGTTATTATTTTTTAATTACAATAACGATAATGAAAATGACAATTTTCATTATTGTTATTGTAATAACAAAAATGACATGCACACCCCTAGTTGCCTCCCATGTTAAAAAAAGACATTATTGCAGCAACAAAAACCACAACAAACCTTTTATTTCCTCCCAAGTGGCAGCATTATTAATGATGGAGATCTGGTGTTCAGTCTTCATGACACAGAAACCTTCCCTTAGCCAAATGGAACTATTTAAACCATGCTACAAAATAAATGAACTTTCATTTGTTTGGTTGCTTACACACACACACACACTTTTTCTATACATTTCATCTGAGTTAAAATGCATCCTCTAAATCTTCTTGATTAAAGAGAAAAGTTATTTTTAAAAGATCTAGGAAAAATCATAGGAAAAATAGATTCAAAAGAAGGCTTTGTGATGATAGAAATGCTGTCATTGTTGCAATACTGCATGGAACAGCTAATGATTCAATGGAGGTTTTGTGTATAATTCAGCAGGAGGATATCACATTTTAGCTAGTGCAAAGACTTTTAGACATATCGGTTGTAGGAGCATACTTTAATAAAGAGATTTTCCCTAGATATCATAGTAGCAACTGCAGAATTTTCAAACACAAAAAAAGCAATTTATGGGAAATATTGATTGCTATATGACATACATTTTATATGAAATATATACATTTTCCCCTTCTTTGATAAAATGAAGATTTTGTCTCCTTTTGCCTTTCATTTCACCCCATCTACCATCTGTTGACTTTCTTCTCTCTACCAACTCCCCCTGAACAACCACCTGTTCCAAAAGCACATAGGAATTTGCCATACTTGGATCAGGCCATCTAGACCATTAACCTATCTCTGCCAATTGCCTGCACGTACGTGGATTCATCTGACCCCTACTGAGCTTTTATCCTAACCTTTGCTGGACTGGCTTAAGCTCTGACACATATAGTTTATATTCCCTTCAAAAGATTCCAATCCCATTGTCTCCTCCTTCAGTTATCCTCTCTCCTTTTCATTCATCCCTATCATTATATTCTCTCCTCTTCTGTTCCTTTGACCATGAGCCCAGCCAGCTGGTTCACTACTCTCTTTCTCCTCTGTGATTTGGAATATTTTCTCTTGCAGTTCCACTGCAGTGGTAGCACTCATTTCTGAGACTGCAATCCTTAAACCACGTACTCCCAAGTAGTCCTATTAACTTTGAATAAAGAGGGCTCCCCCCCTTACTCTATGGAACAGCAGTCTCCAGTACAGTCAGCTAGCTTGTCTCTTCCTTCTTATTTCCTTCTCCTTAAATAATCCAAGGCTTTTCTTTACTATGAAGAGGCAGAAAAAAGAAGACCATGCATCACACAGGGTTATTTTGAACTCCAAGGAAAAAGATACTTCTTGTATTTAAATACTGAAACGGTATGTCAATGGGATGCCAGATACTTTTGTAAGGAATCAAGAAACCCCATGTAATTTTCACTGACTTTCCTCCGTAACACTTCCCTCCACCATTTCTCTCCATTGGGAAAGGGAATGCCACTCACAGAACTGGTGATTTGCTTGGGTCCTATAGGGGTGTTGTATAGGGTTGCTACATACCCATATATCATATGGATAGACCATGGGTGTTTTCAGACGTGACGGGGCGGCTTCGTCCCGTCCCTAAAACAACCCAGAGATTCCCCGCCGGGATCACCCAGGCACGGCAAACAGACGTGCCGGGGATCCCAGCGGGGAATCAGGGAGGGGGCGTGATCAGGGGTGATCATGATCACCATGTGGGGATTCACCATCGTTGAGCGTGATCTCGTAATGTCTGAAAATACCCTATGTCTAGCATAAGATTTTCTCCACGGCTCCTCTTCTGCTCCCATATACTTGAGAGAAACGGAGCCCTTGGTAAATGCATGTCAGTCACTGAGAGCCTGGTAATCTGGAGCCATGTGAGAACTTATCCACTATCCAGCATATCTGTTACCATCCTGTGCCACTTAGCAGAGGATAGGATGAGGTTCCATTAACCTACCTGCAAGGTGTTTCACAGCAACCCATGTAGTTGTCACCTGATTTGCATGTGTCACAACACCTAGTAAGGAGATATTTTTCAATATCTTACTTCAAGAAAACACTTCATTATAATGTCACAGTAGCAATGAATAGTTATGGTTGAGAAGCTTCTAGAGTCAGATACATCACTTTCTTTAAAATAAATACCATCTGTGCTGAAATTTCTCATTGTGCTTCTTCAGCCCAAAGGTAATTTTTATTTTCAGAAACTTCGGTAAAGTGCTGTTGGACCATTTTTGTGAGGGGTAGAAAAATGAGTGTTTTGTCTGTACATTAAAAATGACAGAATTGCTCCCCACCCCCCAAAAAGCAGCATATTTTTAAAAAAATCATAAATACAATGGTTATACATACCTGTTCTGTACCACTGAAGACAATGAGAGTTTTGCTATTGGTTTCAGTAGAAAACAAAATGGGACTGAAATTTTTAATAAAAACAAGTGTTCTTTGAAGACACTCATTTATATAAAAAATTTAATTCTCCACTTAACCCAAGCAGGGATACCTTTAGTCCCGCAAGTACTCCACAGTTCCTTGCTGAATTCCAGGGACTTATTGGACAGGGTCAACAGACCTTAGATACTTCAGACATGACCCTTTTTACACGGGCAGCAGTGGGGGGGGGGGATGGGTGTGCTGCCACGGTGGGAAGCTTTTGGAGAAATCAGGAGGACACATCCCTAAAAAGACATACGGAACTGGAAAAGGTGCAGAGAAGAGCAACAAAAATGATCAAAGACATAGACCCTTTTTACACGGGCAGCAGTGGGGGGGGGGATGGGTGTGCTGCCACGGTGGGAAGCTTTTGGAGAAATCAGGAGGACACATGATATACATCAGAGAATCCACACAGCAGAGCACCTTTACATGTGTCCTGGCTGGGAAATACTACAGGGTGAGCTCAGCTCTCAGTACACACCAGAGAATTCACCCTACCAGGGAAAGGCCCTACAAATGCCCAACTGTGGGGAAAGCTTTTGTGTGAACTTTAGTCTTATGCTGTTTTTATACAAGCTATGGGAGCAGGAGCGGGGGGGGGAGTGTGCACATCACAATATGGGCGGCATATGGGTGCTAGTGCACATGGGCGCACACCACCTGGAAAGCTTCATCCAGAAAGAGAGGATAACACTAGAGGTGTGCACCAGGGGCCCATGTCATTTTTGTTTTCATTTTCTTTATTTAAATCTGTTGTTTTTGTGTTCATATATATATCAAATTGTCATTTTTGTTTTTGCTTTTGTTTTTGTTTTCCATTGGTTTAAATGGAAAACACATTTATGGCTGTAGCTCTTTCCCCCCAATATATTTGTCTGAAACTTGGGATGAATATACCTCCAATGGAAGGCATTATGTGTACCAAATTCCAAAAAGATTGAATAAAGGAATCCAATTTTAGAAGCAGTTGAATAATTTTATTTTGCAAAAATCTTCATATATATTCTTAGCTGTAACTTCTTTGCCTCACATTTAATGTAGATGAAACATGGCACATTTATACCCCTTCCCATTTTTACTATCTCTGCCAGCTTTCAGAAGGATTGGATAAAGGGTCCTGGTGGTATAAGCAATTAACCTATAAGTCTATGTCTGACTATAACAACTTTGTAGTCCAACATGAAATTCGGTAGGGATGTATATCACACTTTCACTATCATCTCTGCCAAATATCGGAAATATGTGCGAAAGGGTCCCAATTTTACATGCCTGCACAGCATATGCAGAGAAGGCGCCTATGCCAGGGATTCACTTACATGTCACTGTGGTATACAATCGGTTTGTGATGCCAATTAGCCAGCAGAAATGTCAACCAAATATCCTCATTCTGTGCTGTGAACATCCCAACATCTCTCCCTGTCTTGTTACTGGGAAGTCAGAAGCATCTGTTCAGGAAAGAGTCAATAGAGATTCTCTCATGTCCCCTGTCACTGCTGCAGGATGTGATTGTGATGATATTTGGCCATCCTAGATGTGTAAAGTAGGGGTAATTTCAGACATGATGGGCCCAGAGGCCCACCACGCTGAATCACAGACCAGCATCCATTTCAGATCCCAATCAGGAATCAGGCCGGCTGTCCTTTAGACGTGTCAGTCTGATTTTGAAGGGGGATCAGGGAGGAGGCAGGGCAGGCGCAATGTGCAGCCACAGAGCCCTGCCCCCCGCCCCCCCACACTCACCCAGTCGCCCATCCTCCAGGAGACGGGCGGGCGCAGTGGCCACGATCCGGACCAGCTGAAGGTAACAGACGTTACTTTCAGCCAATCCCGGATCGTGGTCAATCCAACCATGGTTGGGCCCGATCCCACCATGATTCTAGAGCTCCAGGTGGCTGGAGGTCCAGAATCATGGTCATTGAGATTCTCACCAGGGATTCACTGGGGTGAACATCTGGCGGGAACCCAAACAGATGTTACGGGACAAACGGCCACCACAGGGGGTTCACTCTGGTTGACCATGGTCTCGTAATATCTGAAATTACCCTAGGTCTCCTGATTGCTGGGATGCTATCCCCAAAGTCCCAGTTATGTCCTTTATGTCCGCCTGAGGGCTGCCACCTATGCCTGCCTTGAAGCCACTACTGATTGGTCCTGTAAAGCTAGGAGCATGAAGTAATTGGCCAGTGAATGTATCTGTCAGTCTTTTGGGTTGCTCCACAACCTCCCTCCTACAGTCTCTCTCCTCCTGCCATGTAGGGTGCCTGCCACTGACTGGCACTGCATGTGCTGCTATTTATCTGAATAATGGTCTTCAAGGGGACAACATCAATTGTTTATACAATTGGGTCCATTTATCAAATTATCCTGTACTTTGGCAGAGATGACAGGGAAGGTATGTGATACATTCCTGCCAAATATCTCAGAAACAGAATGGAATATACAAATGTTACAGCTGGAAATGTATTTTCAAGTTAATGTCTTATACCATCAGAAACCTTTATACAAACTTTCTGGAAAATGGCAGGAGTGTTAAGCTTGTGTAGAGACCTATTGTACACAGGTTTCACACAAATTGGCTGGAATATAAAGAAGGTGTAGCCATCAATGTGTATGGAGCTTTTCTTAAAATCATAACTTGTAATTGCTTCTAAAATCTGTTCCCTTTACCTAATAGTTTTGAAATTTGGTACACCTAGTGCTCTCCATTGGTGGTACAAGCCTTCCAAGTTTCATCAGAAGAGAAAAAGAAACAAAAATGTTATAGCCAGAAATACGTTTTTGGTTTTTTTCCTTTTTTTTTAAAACAGAATGTCATTTTCATTTCTATTTTCATTATTATTATTTGTCATTTTCATTATTGTAATAATAATTATGAAAATGACACTTTTCATTATCTTTATTGTAGATAAAGGCCCCAATTATTCATGATATGATCTTGGATGGGGCTGTGAACCTCGCAGGTATCATGGAGACCTGGCTGGACGAGTTCGCCGGTCCAACTTTAGCGGATCTTGTTGCGTCGGGTATGCCGTGCAGCATCAGCCCCACACAGGTGGCCAGGGAGGTGGTGTAGCAATTGTTTTCAGAGAGGACTGGCCTGTTAGGAGGTATCCAGTTCAGGAGATTGAAGGTACTGAGGCCCATCACGTGGTGTTCAATTTGGCTGGGGGCAAGCTAGGGGTGCTGCTGGTATACCGGGCTCCTTCTTGTCTGGCGGAATCCCTGACCTCTCTAGTGGAACTGGCCTCAGAGGTGGTGTTGGGCTCCACCAGGACTTTGGTCCTGGGGGACTTCAATGTCCACGCCGATGCCGACCTTGTTGGGGCGGAGCGAGAATTCATGGCCGCCATGGCAACCATGGATTTGTTCAAGGGGGTTATCTGCCCGACCCACGTGGGGGGACATACACTAGACCTGATCTTCAGTTCTGGCCTTGAGGCAGGGGGTCCGGTTGTGGGGGAGGTTACAGCAGTACCCTTGTCATGGACGGACCATTATCTCCTTCAGGCCGATCTCTCCGCACACACCCCTCAGAAGGAGGAAGGACCAGTTAGGATGGTCCACCCTCGGCAGCTGATGGAACCTCAATGGTTCCAAGAAGTCCTGCAGGAGTTAACTCTGGTCCTGGACGGTCATTCTGTCGATGAGCTGGTCCAGTCTTGGAATATCTTGTTGGGGGAAGCCATCGACAGGGTGGCTCCGAGACACCCTCTGCTTTGGTCTCGTCACCACAGAGCCCCTTGGTTTACCGAGGGGCTGTGGTGTATGAAGCAAGTAGGCAGGAGGCTGGAGCGACGCTGGAGGCATACTCGCTCTGACTCTGACCGACTTCTCCATAGGGCCTATCTGCGGTCCTATGTTGAGGCTGTGAAGACAGCAAGGAAGGGAGTTCCTTGCTGTCCGCATAGCATCCGCGAAGTCCCGACCAGCGGAGCTGTTTCGGGTGGCGTGAGGGTTGGTTAGTCCGGCCTCGCTCTGCCTGGATGGGGACGTGTCCCAGGCCCGCTGTGAGGAATTTGTCAGCTACTTCGTGGACAAGATCGCTCGGATTCAGAGTGACTTTGCAGCTGGATTAGAGGCAATAGGTAGAGAGCGCAAGGTGTTGGAGGCCCCGTCTGCTCCATCTTTGTGGGGGGAGTTTCAGAAAGTGATGCTGGCCGATGCGGGGGATGTCCTGGGGTCTGTGAGGGCCACATGTTGTGAACTTGACCAATGCCTGTCCTGGTTGGTGAAAGCCTCCAGGGAGACATTGGGGACGGTGCTGGCATGGGTAGTGAATGCATCCATGCAACAGGGGAGGCTGTCACCCAGTCTCAAGGAGGCTGTGGTGCTCCCCCGATGAAAAAACCATCACTGGACGTGGATGCCCTCGCCAGTTACTGACCTGTCTCTAACCTTCCCTTTTTAGGGAAGGTTATTGAACGAGCAGTGGCACTCCAGCTCCAGGTGCATCGGTTTCCTAGACCCGTTTCAATCTGGGTTCCACCCTGGCTATGGCACCAAGATGGCGTTGGTGGCCTTGGTTGACAATCTCCGCCGGGAGATGGATGCAGGATGTTCAACATTTCTCATCCTGCTAGATCTCTCGGCCGCTTTTAACACCGTGGACCATGGGTTGTTGTTGAGACGGCTGCGTGACCTGGGGGGTCTGGATGGGACTGCTCTTGAATGGTTCCATTCATTCCTCTCGGGGAGAAGCCAGCGGATGGTGCTGGGGGAGGAGACATCTTGACCCCGCGCCTTATCATGTGGCATTCCGCAGGGTTCGATTCTGTCTCCGTTACTATTTATTGTTTATATGCAGCCCCTGGGGGAGGTCGTGAGGCAGTTCGGGGTGCGTTGTCACCAATATGCTGATGATACTCAGCTGTACCTCTCTTTTTCAGTGGACCCAGACCCTGCTATCTCAGTGCTATCCCAGTGTTTGGAGGCCATGGCGGAATGGATGTGGCAGAGCAGACTGAAGCTCAA